>ML382883.1:46805-111790 GCA_005239525.1 Nicotiana knightiana | reverse complement strand
ACATACTATCCAACTAGACATACTGCCAACAAATCTCTAATAGAAACATAACTGTACAAAGACGGGATTGAGCCACGTCATACCCATATATATATATATATATATATGGGTATGACGTGGCTCAATCCCGTCTTTGTACAGTTATGTTTCTATTAGAGATTTGTTGGCAGTATGTCTAGTTGGATAGTATGTGGCCTTGCCGGCTTCCAATTTTGAGATGTATAGTTGTCTATAGCAGCTTTGTCGGGTCGTCCTACGTATGTTGTACATATATGTATGTATGCCTTTTTGTGCAGATTTCCTTCATGTACCTTATTCTCGTAATTCAACAGATGTTATTCAGGTTCATATCTTAGACGCGTGTTTAGGGGTGTTTGACAGGTAGGACTCAAGCATCCGTCGCGGCCCGTCGGTTTGGGTCGTGACACAGTTGGCTTGTGCTGATTGGTGTGTTTTTATGGTTCAGCTTCTAGATAGTCAATAAATGGGATAGAGTTTAGAACGGATGGTAAGGAGGCAGTGTTGTTGTCTTCTATGGCAATGGGAAAGATACCTTCATTGAAGGTAACATCTCTGGAAACATGTATCTTCTTGCTAGCTAGATTCAAGACCTTGTAACCTTTTATATTAAATGGGTATCCAACAAAGATATGAGGTGTAGTTCTTGGCTCAAACTTGTCTTTGTGAAGTTTAGGAACTGTAGGATAGCATAAAAACCCAAAGCTTCTCATCTATGAATACTTAGGTTTTCTTTGGTATAAGAGTTCATAGGGACATTTGTTGTTTAGGCTGCTAGAAGGTAGTCTGTTTATAATGTAGGTTGCACAAAGAATACATTCACCCCAATATCTAGTTGGTAGTTTTGACTGAAACAAAAGGGCTATGGCAGTCTCCAGTAGGTACTTGTGTTTCCTATCTACTATACCATTCTGCTGGGGTGTGTAGGGACATGTTTTTTGGTGTATTATACCTTTGGATTGGAAAAGGGAATTGGTCTACGTGTTTGTGAACTCCATTCCATTGTCCGATCTAATGGTTTTGACCTTGGTGTTGAATTGGTTTTCTATGAGAATTATAAAAGCTTTGATGGCTTGAAGTACTCTTACATGACAGAAGTTGAGGCCAGGTTATTTTACTGTATTCATCTACTATGTTAATGAAGTATTTGTAGTTTTCATATGTTGTAACATGGTAGGGTCCCCACAAATCAACATGTAAGAGTTCAAACACTTTGGTGGCTATGCTGATTTTTTCAGGAAAGGGGAGTGTTTGTTGTCTGGCCATTGGACAGATGGAAGAAGTAAAAGGCTGTTTAGATGAGAAGCTTGCAGGTATTGAAACAATGTTCCTCATTTTAACAAAGGGTACATACCCAAGTCTATTATGCCACAAAACATTCACATCATTTCTAACAAATTTATGAGAGATCAAGGAAAAAGATTGTTTTTCATTGCTTGCAGATGAAATATTTACAAGTGAAAGGGGAACACACTTATTTGTGGGTAATGGTCTATTTACATTTCTGTGAAGATGACATTGTGTGTTGCAAGCACAACAACAAACTGACAGAGAGAAAACTTTGATAGGATCATATTGTTTATTCTGCAGGCACCTTTGACATAGAAAGTATAGGCCATCCATGGCTTTACCAATCACCAGAGGCCTCTTCATTGAAGGGGCCTGCAACAGACATGAGTTATTAGAGAAAGCAACCAAATGTTGAGGTTTTGTTAGAGAATGGACAGAAATTAAGTTGTATTTGAAAGAGGGTATAAACAACACTTTTTCCAGGATGATCTCAGGTATAAGTGTCACTGTACCAATTTGTGTTACTCTTACTTTGTATCCATTTGAAAGAATGACAAGGAGAGGGTATGGTAAGATTATGATTTGGTTAAGAGAGATCTGTTAAATGTCATGTGATTTGAGGCTCCGAAATCTAATATCCATGAGTCAGCTTTATTTTTGAAATAATTATATGACAGTTTACTAAAGTCAATTGAGGATGTACATGCAACAATACCTGCAAAGTTGGCAGTTGCATAAGCTGAGTTTGCAGTGTTGATGCCTTCTCCTCCATTTCCTATTGAAAGTGTTGTAGCAAGTTCATGATCTGCCCATATTGTTCTTGAGTCAGGCTCATATTCTGATTATCCTTTTGTGCATCAAACTCATCATGTGATGGCTTATCCACTTGGGGTCCATGTACATTAGCAACTGTCATGTTTGTTCTGTTGAAGCCACCACTGGATCTATAATTCTAACCTGAAATGTGTTGATTGAAGCTATTGTTGTTTTTGAAGTTCTGTCCATGACTTTGAGGATATCCATGCAACTTGTAACACTTGTCCTTAGTGTGTCCCGGCCTCTTACAATATTCACACATTGGTCTAGACCTTCTTGTACCATTGTAGTTATTTCCAGCAGAGTAGTTTGTTCTGTAATTATTCTGTTTCAAGGTGTTTACATTCAAAGAGGTTGACTCCAGGGCAAATTGATTACTTGGCCTAATTTCCCTCTGTTTTTCTTCTTGAACCAACAGTGAAAATGCTTGTGCCATTGAAGGCAATATATTCATCATCAAAATGCTCCCACGCACCACAGTATAGATTTCATTGAGTCCCATGAGAAAGTGTATCAAACGTTTATCTTGTTCTATCTTATGCATATTTTCTTTTGCTCCACATGTGAAATGACAAGTGCATTGATTTTTAGCACCTAGGTTACTCAGTTCTTCCCACAATTTCTTCATCTTAGTGTAATATCATGTGATATCTAGAGATCCTTGAGAAAGGTCATTAATTTCCTTTTGTATTTGATATAATTTTGCACCATTGGTATGATCATATCGATCTTCCAATTCCTTCCACAATTCTGTCGCATTGTTCACATATTCCACGCTATCTGCAATCTCCTTAGACAGTGAATTTAGAATCCACGAAGTTACTATATCATCACATCTCTCCCACAATCGAAGGTTTTGGGAATCTGAGTCTGGTTTCTTATACTCTTCATTGATAAAACCTACATTGTTCTTCACAGAAAGCGCACGTAATACACTCCTCCTCCATGACCTATATCCAACACCATTAAAAGGAACAGAAATTGACATTGCACCAGGATTATCTGAGGGATACATGTACAAAGGACTGCTCAGATCCACAGTGGATTGGCCATTTCCAGTCGGTAGATCAGTTTCTAAATCATTAGGTCGCTCATTTTCGTCTAGAATCGCCATAGCTGATTCAATCAAGCTAAGTTTTGAGAAACAAAACTAAAATTGAAAAACTATACTTGAGAAGGAAGATTGAATTGCTCGATCAAAACCAGAGATGATTCGCAAAACTAAAAATGACTCGAACTTAGATTTTCATGTGACGGAAAACAGAAAAATCAATAGATCGATCGAACAAATGTAGAATTATAGTTATCGGAGGAGAAACTCTCAACGGCTCTGATACCATATCAGATTTGAGTAATCTGCCGCGAATTTACCTGGACTAAGCTTGAGCTCGAGCCAAGCATTAATGGAGACTTCATGGAATATTCTAGAAGATTGAGAGAGAAAGCATTGAGAATGAGAAAACGAAATGTGGAAAAAGAAAACTCAACTCATTTTGTGTAATAGCATACATATATACACGGTAGATTCCAACTAGGACTAACCACCACTAACTAATGCCAGCTGGCCACTAACTGATTTAACAAACTAATTTGTAATTAACTAACTAACCACTAATAATTAAACAACTCTCACATCTTAACAATTATATTTAACCGTGGCATTTCATGCATTCTTTTCTCGTATAGACCAGTTAAATTATTGTCCACTACCTTGATGTTCTCTTTCTGCAGCTTGATTTACAAAGACAACAGGTAAATGAAGGAGGTACAACTATTGCATATGATGGAATTTCGGGTCAATACCAGCTACCCGAGTCGCCAAATAATCTATGCATTTCTACATTCCAAGAAAATGGCTATTGTCAAGAGCAACACTGTTATCTATCATGCCTAATTATTTGGAGCCAACCCTGATCATACGTTAATTCTGAGTGTCTCTTGAAATACACAAATACAATGTAACTATAATGAAGGTAGTCAAATCTTATTACCTCAATACCTTTATCTCTTTTTATCTGTTGATTGATGAAAATAGTTAAATGTAGAGAATCACGGCCCTTCTAGTATAGAAGCTTTTGATTTTTTCTTAAAATTCTTTAATTGTATGGAATATAATAAATCCATCAAGGAAAAGATAACAAACACAAATTGTAGTTCTTCTGAGTCTTTTGCTACTATTATAGGCGTTAATCGTTATTCTCTGTTTAAAATAATAATTTTCCAAGTGGTCCTGTCAAGGAGGTTCATTTTTTATTGCTAATGCTTGTATATCAGTGCTTCTCTTAGAATTTTAAATTTTTAGTGGTCCTATAACAGCTTATACGATTCTCCTTTTTCTTTTAACAAAAAAAGAAAATCACAAACCATAAACTACTGGTGCTTTCTCTTTTACTTCTTTTAAGAGCAATAACTAATTAATGGCTGCCCGACAGAGATACTGTATACCTTTCAAATATATATCGTTACCCAAGATTGTTTGTTGCATGAACTTGCCACTGAAATATCTAAATGGATTCTTAATTATATTTTTCAAGTAACATGTCAAAATTTAGAATGATTGATCAATATTTGGGTCGCTAATATCAATATTTCGACATGTAAACTCTCTCAAAAGATCAGAAAAACAGCGTGATTTTCATATCTTTATTTACTATACGAAGCAATATAATCTCCAAGATTCGTAACTATTTAAAAATTACAGTTGTCCCATTGGGGCGGCCTACATGTGATTTAGGTTCTTATAATACTAGCTAGCTATAAAGCCATAATCTAAATCTCGAACTAGTTGCCGATTAAAGGAAATTGACGAAAACACTAAAAAGGAGAAAGAAATGTTATGATCAAAGATTCTATATGCCAAACATTATTAGAAGTTTATTCGTTTTGCTACGGCCAAAACCCCCTTTATTCGATCTTACACATCCTTTTTTTTGGCTAACAAAAGGATAATATTATAACCCTACTTAGTATTATAAAGGGATTGTTACATAAATGGCCGGTCATATTTTCTATTTACTTTTTCTAACCGGTATATATAGATTATATATTGTTTTACACATAGTATACATGGATTATACAGATTCTCATAGATTGAGTTAAGAAAACAAGTTGATAGTTAGAATTTTATGAAATCAATATGATCTAATGTGCTTAAATAAATTAAATCACCCATTTTGATATCAGAGTTGTCTGCGCAGCGCGCGGGTCTTATACTAGTAGTATATAATAATAATAATACAAGCTATGGTATGCCTTTACGGTTAGGCGAAATTGAACTATCTTAATCGCATTTATGTCCATTCTGACACCTATAAATTTGAAGTTTCATTTCACTTAACTCCACCATTCATTCAATATAATAAAGCGAAACCGCTATATTACATTTTTTAAATCTAATTAAGGATCTGAAACTGTGTCTTCTTGTTCCAGCTAGCATGGCCTCAAATTGCAATAGTAATTCAAACTTCGATGAGAATCGATGGGTTATTCAAATCCGTCGAACACTTGACGAAGAACTTGAAGAAGATATTGAAATTCCAGTTAGCATTTTCAACGTCCCAAAAGCTCTAGTGTTGAGCGATCAAGATTCATACGTGCCACAAGTAGTGGCAATAGGCCCATACCATTATTGGCGTACAGAATTGCATGACATGGAAAGGTACAAATTAGCTGCAGCAAAAAGAAGTCAGAAACAGCTCCAAAGTCTCAAATTCCAGCATCTTGTGGAACAGTTGATAAATTTTGAGCATAGAATTCGTTGTTCGTATCATAAGTATTTGAATTTCAATGGGGAAACTTTGGCCTGGATGATGGCTGTAGACGCTTCATTTTTGCTCGAGTTCCTTCAAATCTACGCGATTAGAGAAGGTAAAATTCTAACTAGAGTTTCCTCAAGAATGTCACATTTGGTTGATATTGCAGGGAGAAAATCCGCGCATAATGCCATTCTTAGAGATTTAATTATGCTTGAAAATCAAATCCCATTACTTATACTAAGGAAAATGTTGGAATTCCAGTTTTCATCTTTAGAGTTGGCCGATAACATGTTGGTGTGTATACTAACGGGGTTCTGTAAAGAGCTTTCTCCTATCCAAATGGTTGACGAATTCCCAAAAATTCAAGTCACAGAATGTGCTCATTTGCTGGACTTTTTGTACCAATTGATCGTGCCCAAATTGAAAGGAACTTCTGAAATAACAGAAGATGATCACGAGCAAACAGATGCTAAGCAAGTCGAAAATAGTAATAATTTCGTTGGGAAATCAAGTCATATGGGACAACTTATTAATGAAATCTGGAAAATCCTTGTGAAAATAAACAGAGGCCCGGTACGTCTTCTTAAAAGAATAGTATTTTCCAGACCTGTCAAACTCATGTTTAAGCTGCCTTGGAAATTCATTTCTAATCTTCCTGGAATAAAACTTTTTATACTACCTATTACATATATGTTCTTTTCTCAAGAAAAAGCAGAAGTAAATTCTGAAACTAATATCAATAAACCCCCTCTTTTTGAAGAAATAGCCATCCCCTCAGTTACTGAACTTTCTAAAGCCGGAGTCAGTTTTGTAGCAACCAATGCTGGAATCATGAGCATAAATTTCGACGTTAAAAAGATGAAATTTTACTTGCCTACAGTCAGTCTAGACGTAAACACAGAGGTCATTTTGAGGAATTTAGTTGCATACGAAGCATGTAATGCATCAGGGCCACTGGTTTTTACGCGTTACACTGAATTAATGAACGGGATTATTGATACAGAAGAGGATGCATTGTTACTTAGGGAAAGAGGAATACTGTTGAACCGTTTGAAGAGTGATAAAGAGGTTGCAAATTTGTGGAATGGGATGAGTAGATCATTGAGATTAACTAAAGTGCAGTTCTTGGATAAAGTGATTGAAGATGTGAATGGATTTTACAATGCAAGATGGAATATTAAGACTGGAAAAATGATGAAGCATTATGTGTTTGGGTCATGGCAAGTTCTCACATTCTTGGCTTGTATTATGCTCTTAATGTTGATGACTTTACAAGCATTTTGTTCAGTCTATAAGTGTGCTCGTATATTTCATATTCAGAGTAATGACTGATTCTTCTTCTCTTTTTTTTCTTTAGTGATTTCCTTTTTTCTGTTTTGTTTGGTCTTTCCAGGTTGTAATCTTTATTTTATAAAGAAATTAAGATTAGCAAAAGTATATAGGATAGAGTAAAAAGCTCTTCGATGGGATGACTTGTTGGTTGAAGAAATGCTAAAGTGAAAGGTTGGTTTGTGAGATTAGTTTAGACGAAAGATGCATGGTGCTATAATCATGTTTTCAGATTTGATGATAGTCTGATTTTTTCCAGCCAATGGACTCTTTATCTTTTTCAAGATGCTTGTCGATTTCTTTTTCCCAATATTGTGCAAATTTATTGTTTTTTTCCTTTTCCTCCTCTCTTTGCCTACTATTATAAGATTAATGATGATACCTTACCTAGTAGGCTAGTACTAGTAACTAAAGGAAACTCAACTTAACTTTTTTTTCTGAGATTGGAAACGATACATTTTATTGCTAACCTCAATAACAATGTTGAAATTTATCTTGTCGTTATATATATATATATATATAGAGATATAGATAGATAGATAGATGTTTGTTTCGGTGTGCATAAGATACTTCTAAAACAGGACATCTTATTAATGGATTTAATGTGTGTTTGATCAAAAAGTATGGGACATTTTGTTAAACTAATTAAATAAGTAGATAGAAGGTAAATTCTAGTTAAGGATAATTAACTCTAGATCTGAGATGGATAACATGAATAGAAAAATATAATTGAGTATAAATGTTGGCAATAACCATGGCCCGATATAATAGTATGAAAAAGGACTATGCATTAAATAACATCAAATGTCAATAAAATGTAAATAAAGAAGAAGATCCATCCAATCTTGAGTGAGGCGGATCCTCTTTCTTTTGATAAAGATGAATGATAGACAAATACAAGAATTTTAGGACTCTTTTCGGATCTGACGGAGGGTATGGGATAACAAATAATCTAATCTCTTTAGAGAGATGTGTTTTATTTCTTCTAGAGGGAGAGTCTACTTTTCGAGAAGTCGTCCTCCCTGGTCCTTTCTCTCTCTTATTACTTATATGGGACACTTTACCTATCCGAAAGTACACTAAGTTCAGAGAATATTAGGTAGAATATTGCTCTAAAATATCTTATTATTAAACTAGGCGTTGGGGCCGATTCAAGTGCTCAACCTCGACCATAGTTGTGCTCCTGATCAGTATATTACTTCCTAAGCATAACCTCAGCCTAATCGACTCTTACTCGTCCTTTCTTAGAGACCCATACAATTTGCACAAACATGAATGAACGGTGTAAATGGCAAGTAAAGACTACTCTGATGTAGTGACCTATTTTTCTGTTAGTCATATAAATCTCAGCATTTCTGTAACAAAATTTGCACTCTTGACGGACTAAAGAACCAAAGTTTAAAAAGAAATGTGTGATGCTGTAAGAACAAATACTATATATAGTAGGAATACTAAATGTCTAAATCAAGAAACGTTGATTAAGAGTAGCAATATATTGCAATACACTGGAATTACCTACCAGCAGGAAAATGCAAAGAAATCAACGAAGCATAATTAGTCAAGATGAGAAGAAAAACAGCTGACATTTTGTGTTAAATATTAGCACGGATGGTCGAGAGTCCGACTGAGGTGGAAGCTCAATCAAGTGCTGTGGTAATGATGATACGTAGGCTTATGTTAAATTTGAATCTTGTGGCAGTTGATCAGGAACCAATGGTGGTGAAAAGATTGGGACAAGGGGTGTTCCAGGGGGTAAATCTTGTTCTGGCGGTGAAAATGTATAGAATGGAGGTGTATCAAATATGGGGACAAGAGGAGGTGGTGGTGTTAATAACTTATGTGGAGGCGGAGAAGCAACTAGCGGCGGTGGAAAGATTATAAATGGAGGTGGCGAAGGAACTAGTGGTGGTGGACGGATTATAACCGGCGGTCGTCTTGGTGGAGGTGGCGACGGAACTAGTGGACGACGTCGTGGGGGAGGTGGAGAGGGAACTAGTGGACGACGTCTTTGGGGAGGTGGGGAAGGAACTAAAGGAGGATGTCGTGGCATTGATCTTCTTCCACTGCTGCTTCTGCTTCTGCTCCTATTGCCAATGTTGCTGCTTCTGCTTTGGCTGTTTATGATCTTCACTTCTTCATCTTTCCCTACCTTTTCATGTTTGTTTTTCGGGTCAGTTTTGGCTTCAACCAATACGTTTGAACTAATGATGGAGAGTAAAACTAGCAAAATCAGACTAACAAGGTTGATTTTCATCTTTGTTCTACACTTGTACTTGTTTTTTTGCGTCCTTTTAACAAGTCCTTCTCATATGGATTAGCCGAAGTCTTCCGTTTTTTACATGAATAATTCAATAGGAGTAGTAATTTATAGAATCATATAAATGCATATTGGTAAACTTTGTGCAGTAATGAGAATTAGGTAGTTGCATATAAGATGAGAAACCCTACTTAAATGCGTTGCAGGTAACAAGTAAACACCAGACGACCCATCAGGCATCAGGGTGTGCAATAGTCAATGCATGCAACTCTATCACAAATATCAAGAAATGGGGATTAGGATAGTGTCTATTTTCTTTTTCTTTTTCTTTTTCTGCTTTTGAACGCGTAGCATATAAATTTAACATAGAATTAGTCCAATTATTTTCTTTATAATGGTATGTTCAGTAAATTAAAGTCGTCTCAAAAATTTAAAAACTAAATGAATTTCTTGTTCATATCTAAGTGAGCTAGAGACGTGGTTGACGTTAACTCATATTTGAAATAGTCGTCTAAAAAAATCAGTTTGTTACGTTGTTGAAGTGGGAAATCTGAAACGTGTTGATGGGAGGAGGGGGAAAGGATCAATGAGCATGCATGGAACAATTTGGTGTAAACGAGTAGGCGGATGGGTCGACACTAAATGTGAAAAATGCATTGTTCTATGTGCCAATGTTATCAATATTAGTTGTGGCCGATGGAAATGATCATTCCAATATCAGAATCAGCACTAACCCAGCATTGAAGTGTGAACGAGCAAGAAGTTCTTTGGAATTTGCTTACCAACCAATCTCAACTTTCCTGCATGCATTTATCTTCCATCTGAGGGGAGAAGGATCAATAATGGTGGATCCTTCCACAACTCTCTCCCTCTCTCAAATTCTTTTTTCTTATAAAATATTCAGCTTCTTCTTAGTCTCAGTTTTTTGTTCTTTGATTCGGCTTTCTTGTTTGAGCAAAATTCATTTATAGCTACTCGGGCCAAACTTATAATGTCCGGTAGCTCAAAATTACAATATACACTTTATAACCCAAAAGGAATTTTAATGGCTAGCCATCGAATTATAGATCTAACTCACGAGCACAAACACAAATTTATTGGAGAAATGATTTTCGGTCCGAAATGGCTTAGCCGGAAAACTTTATCAGTCGCAGCAGTGGCCAAAAATTTCACGGTCGCCGAAAAAGCTATATACCAGCCAGATCTGCCGAAACTCAAATAGCAAGCAAACCATCTTTTAGATCTAGATTTTCATAATATCAAAAGCCCCAAAAACAATAAATAAAACGAGAACAAAGAGACGCCGGATTAATATTAATACTACAACTGATGATATTTGACAAATCTTGTATTCAATTCTTGAAACCTTCCATTTCACCATGAAAGTCAACAATGTCTAGTCTGATCATTGTCATTTCCTCTTTGTGTTCTGTTTTAGAGGGTTGGCTCCCATTTAGCCCCCGAAGTATCAATTACTTTCCTTATCCTTTATTGCAATTCGTGTATATCAAATATGGATATTTTATCAATCTCCCTTTTGGGACCAATTTTTCATAAAAAATTGTATATGAGGCTAATATTTAAAAGTCATTTTAGATTATGTATTAGACTGGAGAGCATTTCTTTTGAATATTGGTATATTAAAAAATTATACAAATTAGACTGTCACTATACAAAAATTATATAAAATAGACTGTCACTATAAAAAAATATATACAAAAATAGACTGTTATTATACAAAAAAATATACTAAATAAACTGTCATTATACAAAATAGACTGCCACTCTACAAAAATATACTAAATAAACTGTCACTATACAATTTATATACAATAGACTGTCACTATACAAAATATATACAAAATAGACTGTCAAAAGATATACAAAATAGATTGTCGCTAGATTGTCACTATACAAAAAGTATACAAAATAGACTATCATTATACAAAAAAATATACAAAATAGACAACTTCGGGCTATTAGATATATTATATTTAGGCCGGAGGGCTATTTCGTGTCAATGAGGAAAAGCATGGACTATTAAAAATTTAAAGGGCTATAGAGGGTCATTTTCTCTTGTTGTTTCTTTTATAGACTGATGTTTTCAGTGAGCGGCCTAGAGCCTGTATTATGCCCAACATAGTAGAAATGACACCAGGTAGCCACTTTAGAGGGCTACTATTTAGAAATTAGCCAGTGCGTCTGGAATTTTAATTTTTCAGGATAAAATTATTCTAAATTATCCTGAAATTATATTTTTAGTTTAAAAATTCATAACAAAATAAGTACTGGCGAATCCCTAAATAACATCACTGAGAATGACTATTTGTGCACTTGTCTGGGCTTGCAAAGTTTCATTTTAGTTTGATCAGTGTGGCAACCCAGTCTAGAAATCAACCCAACCTTGGCCAACACTTCAAGTTTCAAGTATTTCAGGCCCACTTAAATTATGAAAAAACTACATAGTATAGTCGTTTTAAAAATCAATAACCGATAATATATATATATATATAAAATTACGCTATCAAATGCGTAAGTTGTTTAATTATTCCAAGGGGACTAGGTAAAGGAGATCATTCGGAGGGTATTCATCTCCAGAGCATGTATAACTAACCGGAAATTGTCTCTGAACTATTAACTACTCTTCAACTTTATCGTCTGTTTTATTTTCTCAGAAGAAAATTCCCACCTGCAGGGATGGAACTTTTGGGTTTTGGCTGGTTTCATAGTTGTCATGTTTTAATGGGATATTAAATAAATAACCAATTCAATTTAACAAATAAAAGCTTATCGAGGAGAGTTGTAGTAATAATTTAAATGTTTTAAAAAAAAATATGAATAGAAATATGTTGTTATGTAAATGTGTTTATTTAATATTGATATCGTTTACGAAAAATTATGCCTACACCCCCGTTGGCTAATGGCTGAACATTTTGAGAATTGTGTTATTTCAATTAATTACAATTGTTTAATAATTGTATATTACTTCCTCCGGTCTTAAATAAATGATTTTTTTATTTATTTTCATACATATTAAGAAATTAAAGTTTAAACATTCATTAGTAATGAAATTGACCATATTAACCTTTACTATCTTTTCATATAAACACTCCTAACACATACTCCAACATTATTTACTCCAAGGGTAATGTAGGAAAAAAATAAGTAATTCATTCTTGAAATCTGAATAAATTATTTATTTTGGACCACAAAAAAAAAAGTCAAAAAATTACTTATTGTGGATAGGAGGGAGTAGAGTTTTTAGTTTTTTTTTATTCCTTCTTGCTTCCAAAAGGTACTTCTCTTTTAAGGCAATCCGATTAGCTAAGTACTCTAATTAATTTGTCTCTCATTTTCCCCTTAAATTACAATTCCCTTTAATGAAAACGTGTCTTTGTCCTGTTCTTCAATCCATAGCTAAGACATTTCCTCGTTGCTTGTCATGTCATTAAAATTCAATGAATGAGAATACAACAAAGTCACATGCACTGTTCATCAGTCAATAGTGATTATTCCACCTAACCAGATCTACAAATTGTTTAGTCTCGATTTTTTTACCATACAAAAATGTGGGACATCATAAATTTTAATTTTCAACCAACTTGGCAAAGACAATATTATCATTTTATTTCTGTTAAATAGCTCCTAATTCTTTGAAGGTTCTTAAGACACGACAAGAAAAAGCGCGGTCTCGAAAGGATATTGTGCACGCAAATGACTTTACTTCTCCCTTATGAATGTAGAGAGACGGTTTATGATAGACCCTCATCAATATTAAGAATTGATATTCAAGAATTTATAAAGAAAACATTGATGTGACTATTTTGTATTTTTTCCTTTCCAATTTACAGACTGCAAGAGTTATTTATTTTCTTATCTCCACTTCTTTTTACCCATAATAAATTTCCCTGTACTATATAATTTGGTGTTAGTTAAATAACAGTTAATTTATTGAATTTGATACACTTAGATGAAAGCAATGAAATTCCAAGTGAAGCAGTCCCAACATGAATCGAAATGACATGATCATAAGAGTCAGAGGGGTGTACAAACCGAATCAAAAAATTGCATCAAATCGAAAAGTTAAACCAAATCGATTAAAAAATCCGACTAGGTTTGGTTTGGTATTGAGTAAAAAAGATTTGAACCAAACCAACATATAAATATAAAATTTTATTTAAGATGTCTAAAAAATATTTGAGGTCCTCTCATAGGATATAATATTTAATTGAACTATAAAGTGCATTCATTTTTATTACCTTTAAGTAATAGATTGTATCACTTTCTTATTATGTGTTATTGAAATGTAACAATCATCTCTTTGTTCTTTCACATTCATATGTCAAGATTTATTATATGTTTTTCGAATTTGAAGTGGTACTTCAATAATAATCTAAAACTACATAGAACATATCATTATTTAGGTATCATATTGATTTTTATGTTTACTTATTAAATTTGGTTAACCCTGAAAGAGTGCATCAACCAAAAATTATTGGTAGACGACTAAGAAAATAAACTATACTAAAAAAAATTTCCCCATAAGATCACTTTAATAGACCATGTGTTTGTTTTTTATTTTTTTTAATTTTTAGTAAACATATATTCATTTATCAAAATTTTATCTTTTACTTTATGTCACGACCCAATCCTCCCTTTGTGAATTGTCGTGACGGCACCTAGTCTCTACGACTAGGTAAGCCTAACACTTTGCGGAAACAAAATGAAAACATAAAAATTAACAGCTAACATTAATAGATAACTAAAGTAAGCAATTGAGATGCCACTCGGCATATACAATAATCAACTTCCGAAATGTACAAAGCTCTCCCAAGACACGAAACACCATAAGTCACAAGCTTCTACGAGTCCTAACTGTTCTATACATCACTATCTATAGAAAAGAGGGGGAAATGAACATAGGGGGGTAGAGGGGGACTTCGAGGATCTGCGGGCGCGGGCATATGTACCTTGAAGTTTCCGACAACAGCTACTACAACTATGAACGAGGCTGGTAGGAGAAACCTGGATCTACACACGAAAAATATGTGCAGGAAAGGGCGTGGGTACATCACGATGGTACCCAGTAAGTGTCAAGCCTAACCTCGGTTGAGTAGTGACGAGGTCAGGTCAAGGCCCAACTGGTGTATATATATAATAAGGCAAGGCAGAATGAAATATCGTAGTAAAATAAAGACTGAAATTTAACAAGAAAGAAATCATAGAAGAGAACAACTCAGTATACGGAAATACAACAGGGGATCTCTCGAGATACTGTCTCGTAGTCCCAAACGTAAATGTGCAGGGGGATCTCCCGGAATACCATTTTGTAGTCCCAAAGTAAATATTCAAGACAAGAGGATCTCCCCGAATACCGTTCCGTAGTCCCAAAGTAAATATTCAAGACAAGAGGATCTCCCCGAATACCGTTCCGTAGTCCCAAAGTAAATATGCAGCCAAACAATAGAATTCAGTAGTTACGGTATGAAATTCTACAATTCAACCTAAGTGCAAGATAGGAAAGACAGGTAAATTCACTAAACATGCTGCACATAGTTCAAATAAACAGTTAAGGCAAGTAGGCATGTTATCTTAGTCTAACAGGATACTACACATGCTAATAAAATTCAAATAAGAAGGAAAACATGTTATTACTTAGTGGAAATCGCTTTTTTAAAATAATTAGCTCGTGTATGTACTCGTCACCTCACGTACACGACGCTCATATATCAACAACAACAACAATCCTAAGGGGAGTTCCCCTCCCTCCACAAAGTTAGGCAAGTCACTTACCTCAAACCGAGCTCAAATCAATATGAAACAACGCTCTTTCCACGAAAACCTGACTCTGAATGGCCCAAATCTAGCCAAAATCATTTACATAACATAAATACAACTACAAAGAACTAATCTAGCTACTGAAATCAAAACTAAAGAAAAAAATTAGAAATTCGCCCCGAAAAGCCTCCCCAAGGCCCACGTCTCGGAATTGGGTAAAAGTCACAAATTATGAACTCTCATTCATTCATGAGTCTAACCCTACCAAATTTACTCAAATATGATACCAAAATCTCGATCAAAATTTCAAAATTCGGCCTAAGAACTTTTCTCAAACTTTCCCTAAATCACAAATTATATGATAAAATTAATGATATAATCATGGGGTTTAACCAAAATCAAGTGAGAATTACTTACCCCAATCAACTCAACGAAAATTCTTTCAAGAATCGCCCAAATTCGTGGTCTCTAGCTAAAAATATGAAAAATGGGCTCAAAACCCTCGATGTTGAAATTAATATTGTCTGCCCAGATTTTCTTCATCGCGAATGCGACCGTCCTCCCACGTTCGCGTAGACCAAATTGACTTCCTCTTAGCTTAACTCAACGCGAACGCGTCCCTCTCCCCACGAATGCGATGCTTTACCAACCCTGACCTTCGCGAATGCGACCAGTCCCTTGCAAACTCGTAGAACAAAAGACTAGGGGTCCCCGGCTACCTCACTCCTCTTCGCAAATGCGATCTTACTCCCTTGTTCGCAATGCACATACAGATCACACCTTCGCGTTCGTGTTCTCTTCTTCGTGAAAGCGAAGAACAAATCCTCCTCAGCTCACAAACACTTTTCGCGAACGCGAGGCTCCTCTTCTGAACGCGTAAGTCGAAACCAGAAGCATACAACAGTAGATAACAGTTATCTCACAAAGGCCAAAAATGATCCGTTAACCACCCGAAACTCACCCGAGGCCCGACCTCAACCAAATATACCAACAAGTCATATAAATCCAAGAGAACTTAGTAAACCTTTGAATCACTCAAAACAACATCAAAACACCAATTTACACCCGGATCCAAGCCTAAGGAACTTCTAAACTTCCGAATTCCACAAATGACGCCGAATCCTACCAAACCACATCTGATTGACCTCAAATTTTACACGCAAGTAAAAATGACACCATGAACCTAGCCCAACTTCCGAAAATCCAATCCGACCCCGATATAAAAATCTCCACTGCTGGCCAAAATCGCCAAAATTCCAACTTTCGCCAATTCAAGCCTAATTCTACTACAGACCTCCAAATCATATTCTGGACGCGCTCCCAAGTCCAAAATTACCTGACGGAGCTAACAAAACCATCAAAATTTAAATCTAAGGTCGTTTACACACAAGTCGACATCCGGTCGACATTTTCAACTTAAGCTTCCAATTAAGAGACTAAGTGTCTCAATTCACTCTGAAACCACTCCGGACCCGAACCAACCAACCCGTTAAGATATAATACAGTTATAAAGCACAAAAGAACCAGAAATGGGGGAAATGGGGCTGTAACTGTCGAAACGACTGGCCGGGTCGTAATATCTTCCCCCTCTAAAAAAAATGTTCGTCCTCGGACGGGTCTAGAAACATACTTGGAATCTCAAATAGGTGTAGATATAAGCTCCGCATATCCCACTCAGTCTCCCAAGTGGCCTTCTCCACAGGCTGACCTCTCCACTGCACCTTCACTGAAGCTATATCCTTTGACCTCAACTTCCGAACCTGCCGCTCCAAAATGGCCATCGGCTCCACCCCATAAGTCATACCACCATCCAACTGAATCGTGCTGAAATCCAAAACATGGGACGGATCGCCGATATACTTCTGAAGCATAGAAACAATACTGGATGCACACTCGAAAATCTAGGTGGCAAGGCAAGCATGTAAGCCACCTGCCATATCCTCTGAAGTACCTCAAAAGGTCCAATGAACCGGGGGATCAACTTTCCCCTCTTCCCAAACCTCATAACACCCTTCAAGAGTGATACCTTCAGCAGAACCCTCTCCCCGACCATGAAAGACACATCACGGACCTTCTTGTCCACATAGCTCTTCTGCCTAGACTGCGTCGTTTGAAGCTGCTCCTGAATTAATTTCATCTTTTCTAATGCATCCTGGATCAAGTCTGTACCCAAGAGCCTAGCTTCACTCGGCTCAAACCATCCCATCGGAGATCTACATCGCCTCCCATATAAAGCCTCGTACGAATAAATCTGAATGCTCGACTGATAACTGTTACTATATGCAAACTCCGCGAGCGACAGAAACTAGTCCCATGAACCCCCAAAATCAATGACACAAGCACGTAACATGTTCTTCAATATGTGGATAGTGTGCTCGAATTGTCCATCCGTCTAAGGGTGAAAGGATGTGCTCAACTCAACCTGAGTACCCAACTCTCGCTGCACGGCCCTCCAAAACTGTGATGTAAACTGTGTGCCTCTATCTAAAATGATGGAAACTGGGACACCATGAAGGCGAACAATCTCTCGGATGTAAATCTCAGCCAACCGCTCTAAATAATAAGTAGTACCAACTGGAATGAAGTGCACGGACTTGGTCAGCCGATCCACAATCACCCAAATAGCGTCGAACTTCCTCGAAGTCCGTGGGAGCTCAACTACGGATGTAAATCTCAGCCAACCGCTCTAAAGAATAAGTAGTACCAACTAGAATGAATTGCACGGACTTGGTCAGCCGATCCACAATCACCCAAATAGCGTCGAACTTTCTCGAAGTCCGTGGGAGCTCAACTACGAAATCCATGGTGATCCACCCCCACTTCCACTCTGGGATCTCTAGCCTCTGAAGCAAGCCCCCCGGTCTCTAATGTTCGTACTTAACCTGCTGACAGTTGAGATACCGAGCCATAAACCCAACTATATCCTTCTTCATCCTTCTCCACCAATAGTGTTGTCTCAAATCCTGGTACATCTTTGCGGAACCTGGATGGATGGAATACTGCGAGTTGTAAGACTCTTCAAGAATTAACTCCTAAAGCCGATCCACATTGGGCACATATATCCGGCACTGCATCCTCAACACGCCATCATCACCAATAGTCATATATCTAGCATCACCTCACGGAACCCTGTACTGAAGGGCGAGTAGATGGAGGTCATCATACTAACGCTCCCTGATATGATCATAAAGGGAAGACCTAGGGACCACACAAGCCAATACCTGCATCAGAACCGAAATATCCAATTTGACAAGTTGTCTAGCTAAGTCCTGAACGTCCATGATAAGGATGTCTATGCTTCTAGAAAATACGCTAAACTCCCCAAACTCTCCGCCCGACGACTCAAAGAATCGGCCATTACATTGGCCTTCCCCTGGTGGTACAAAATGGTGATATCATAGTCCTTAAGTAGCTCCAATCACCTCTGCTGATACAAGTTAAGATCCTTTTGCTTGAAAAGATGCTGCAAACTCCAATGATCGGTGTAGATCTCACAAGGCACACCGTACAAACCGCCAAATCTTCATGGCGTGACCAATAGTTGCTAACTCAAGATCATGGACAGGATAGTTATTCTCATGCACCTTTAACTGTCTGGACGCGTAGGCAATCACCTTACCGTCCTGCATCAACACCGCACCAAGACCAATCCACGAAGCATCACAATATACGGTGTAAGACCGCGAACCTGTAGGCAATACCCATACTGGGGCTATAGTCAAAGCTGTCTTAGGCTTCTGAAAGCTCTCCTCACACTCCTCTATCCACCTGAACGGATCACCCTTCTAGGTCAGCCTGGTCATAGGTGCTGCAATAGATGAGAATCCCTCTACAAAACAACGGTAATACCCCGCCAAACCCAGAAAACTGCAGATATCTGTAGCTAATGACGGTCTAGGACAACTCTGCACCGCTTCCACCTTCTTTGGATCTACCTTGATCCCATCACTCTATACCACATGACCCAAGAATGCCACTGAGTCTAGCCAAAACTCACACTTAGAAAATTTTGCATACAATTTCGTTTCTCTAAAAGTCTGAAGCACAGTCCTCAGGTGCTGCTCACGATCCTCCCGAGTCCAGGAGTACACCAGAATGTCGTGAACGCAATGACGAATGAGTCAAGATAAGTCCTGAACACACTGTGCATCAAATGCATAAAGGCTGCTGGGGCATTGGTCAACCCGAAAGACATGACAAGAAACTCATAGTGACCATATCTGGTCCTGAAAGCAGTCTACGGGATATCTGGCTCCCGAATATTCAACTGATGATAGCCTGAACATAAGTCAATCTTGGAAAACACCATGGCACCCTGTAACTGATCAAATAAGTTATCAATGTGAGGCAATGGATACCTGTTCTTCACTGTAACCTTGTTCAATTGGCGATAATCAATACACATACGCATAATACCATCATTTTTCTTCACAAACAAGACCGGAGCACCCCCAAGGTGACACACTGGGACGAATGAACCCCTTATCAAGCAACTCATGCAACTGATCCTTCAACTTAGAAGGAGCCATACGGTAAGGAGGAATAGAGATAGGCTGAGTGCCCGGCAACAAATCAATATCTCTTTCTGGCGACATGCCCGAAAGATTAGCTAGAAACACATCTAGGAAATCCCTCACTACTTGAACTGACTCAACTGTAGGGGTACCAATACTGACATCTCTCACATAGGCCAAATACGTGTCACAACCCTTCTCAACCATTCGTTGAGCCTTAAGAAATAAAACAACTCTGCAGGGTGTATACTCTAAGGTATCCCTCCACTCTAATTGCGGTAAGCCTGGCATAGCCAGCGTCACGGTCTTAGCGTGACAATAAATAATAGCATAATGGGGTGACAACCAGTCCATGCCCAGGATAACATCAAAATTTACCATGTTGAGCAATAATAAATTGTTTGTGGTCTCAAAACCACTAAGAGCAACCAAGCACGACTGATATACGCGGTCCACAACAAGAGAATCTCCCACATGAGTAGACATATAAATAGGGGAACTCATAGAATCCCGAGATACGCCCAAATGTGGAGCAAAATAAGAGGACACATATGAATACATAGAGCCTGGGTCAAATAATACCGACACATCTCTATGACAGACTAGAACAATACCTGTAAGGATAGATTCGGAAGCAACTGCCTCTAAACGAGATGAAAGAGCATAAAACCTGGCATGGCCTCCCACTCTAGGGCAACCTCGACCTCTCCGACCTCCACCTCGAGCTGGCTGAGAAGGTAGGGTTGTAGCTAGTGCTGGAAGCATGGCCGGAGGACCCGGTGGAGCACGTGGCGGCTGAGGAACCTGTGAAGGTGCACCCCTCCTAAATATAGGGCAATCCCTCACCATATGGTGAGTGTCACCACACTCAAAACAACCCATCGGAAGTCGTGGTTGCTATGAATGACTCGGGCCTGGCCTACTAGACTGGTCGCACCCCGAATAGGAGGCACACTAGATATTGGCGGTGCATAATAAGGCTCCTGGGGCCTGGAAGGAGCTGGAACACCACTGGCGGCTGGAAGAGCTAAATGGACAGGGAGACTCACAAAACCCCTACCATGGCGAGCTGCTGGGGTACGAGCTCCAAAATAATAACCAGTCTCTCGAGACCTCTTGGCCTCTATGTCCTCTCTATCCTGGGAAAGTATGCCCTCCACTCTCCTGGCAATACTCAGGACCTGTTGATATGAGATATCCTTCTCCAACTCCCTAGCCATACTGGTCCTAATACTGGGGTGGACTCCCTCAATAAAGCGACGAACCCTCTCCCAAACTGTGGCAACCAAGGTCGATGCATGTCGGGCCAACTCACTGAAACGGACTACGTACTCTGACACAGTCATAGAACCCTGGTGCAACTGCTCAAACTCCGCCTTCCATGAGTCCCTGAGTCTCCGAGGAACATACTCTCAAAAACATATCCGAGAACTGAGTCCATGTGAGTGAGGCTGCCCCGTCCGGACTACTCAGCTCATAAGCACGCCACCACTGATAGGATGCTCCTCTAAGATGGAAAGTGGTGAAAGAAACCCCACTCGTCTCTGCTATGCCCATAGTGCACAAAATACGATGACACTCCTCCAGAAAATCCTGAGCATCATCTGAAGCTAATCCACTGAAAGTAGTGGGTGGTACTTTTTGTACCTCTCAAGTCTAAGCTGCTCTGCCTCAGAAGCAGCTTCCCTGATCTCATGCTGAACCGGAGCTACCAGCGGCATAAGAATGAACTCTGGGGCCTGATCAACCTGGACCCTCTGCTCAGGAGTGTGGGTTGCGTTAGTTTGTGCCCCTCCCCCGACATAATATTTGGCGGGAGCTAGTGGGACTAATCCAGCCTGAGCTAAGGTGCTGGACATGCTCATGAATTGGGCTAGAGTCTCCTGGAGGGCTGGTGTAGCAATAGGAACCTCCGGTGCCCTCCAGCTGAAGCTGCTGGGGCTCCTCTGTCACAGCTCACGCGGGTGCTGTGTCAGCACTGCGTGGTCGTCCTCTACCCGGGCCCCAGCCTCTGGCAGCTCTAGAAGAGGACTCGATGCCGGATTGTCAGATCTCCCAGTATGGCTCCTCACCATCTGTGAGAAAGAATAGAATAGAGAATTTTAGAATTTGATGTCAATACCTCGCACGACAAGGAAATCAAAGAAGTATGATTGTTCCTAACAACTACATAGCCTATCAAAAATAAGTACAGATGTCTCTGTACCAATCCGCGAGGACTCTAATAAACTGGCTTGTGACTTGCAATACCTATGAACCTAGGGCTCTGATACCAACTTGCCACGACCCAATACTTCCTCCTTGAATTATTATGATGGCACTTAATCTCTACGACTAGGTAAGCTTAACACTTTGCGGAAATAAAATGAAAACACGAAACTTAACAGCTAACAGTAATAGATAACTAAAGTAAGCAGTTGAGACGCCGCTCGACATATAAAATAATAAACTTGCAAAATGTACTAAGTATTGATATTATGTATAATGCAAAGTCAAAGATTTCTTTTTGAAAATCCATTTACCACCAATAACCATGGGTCTTTTTATTTTACAAGTGTCCTATCTATTTCCAACTGGCTTCTTGCACAAAGTCTTGTGGCTAAATACTCTTAGATTATTGGTACATGGCAAGAGTTTTTACATGTGGCATTGATTTAAAAGATTGTTTAACAAATGGCCTTGCTAAGCCATGTGTCATTTTGCATGAGATGTGTTGTCATCTTGCATGAAAGAAAATTGACAAGTAAGTAAGACACTTGTCATGAAACTAAACTCATTTTCATTATATAAGTAGGATGGTCATTAGCATTATAAGTAATTCAATTCTTAACCAAGAATTCATCTTGCTAATAATTACTTTCTTCCTACAACTTTTTAATTTCTGTAACAGCTATAGAAAATACCTTCATCTTCTGTTCTTTCTAGGCAACTATTTTGTGCAGATTCTAAACTTCCAGCCATGAGTGCACGTGTTTGGAGGTGTTTTGGAACCTTGGGGAGCGATCGGTCTTAATGATTTGTACCCAGTCGGAACGAAATCGCTTTCAAGATAGTGGCTTTCCACGACACAATATTTTTGATAAGTTGTTCTTCTTTCTTTCTTGTTCTTAGTCAATATTATCTACTCTTTTTCCTTACAACTTGAAAGCGATTTTATATATACTATTGACTAGTGGCCACCACTTTGAACAAAACACTTCCTGATCTGTCAAAACTTGAGCCTTTATATAGAAATAATTATAAGCGTTGGTCCTATAAACTTCTAATTTTTTTTGAACAATTAGAAGTTGATTATGTTTTATTTTATGATCCTCCGGATGATATTGTTGCTGATAGTTCTAATGCTGCTAATATTATTGTTGTTGATGATGATGCTAAGAAGAAATTTGAAAAGGATAATAAAACAGCGAGAGGACATCTGCTTAACCATATGACTAACCCTCTATTTGATTTGTTTATAAATTATAAATCTTCTAAAGTCATATGGGATAGTTTGGAGAAGAAATATGGTGTTGATGACGTGGTAAAAAAGAAGTATGTCGTTGGAAAATGGATCAAGTTTCAGATGGTTGATGATAAGCCAATCATGGAACAAGTTCACGAGTATGAGAACTTGGTTGCTGATGTTTTGAAAGAGGGCATGGATATGTGAGAGATTCTTCAGGCTAATGTTCTGCTTGAAAAGTTTCCACCTTCCTGGAGTGATTACAGGAATCAACTGAAACATAAGAAGAAAACTTAACTCTTCAAAAACTGATCAGTCACATGAGGACTGAGGAAGCAAACCGTCACAAAGATGAAGAGTCTGAACGGCTTAAGGTTAAGATGAAATCTCTCTCTCTCTCTTAATTCTTCTAAATCTAACCTTGTGAAATTTTCTAATACTTTTGTGAAAGATAGGTTTAAAGGAAAACAGAAGAAAGGACATATGAAGAAGCAGAATTACTTCAATAAGCCGGAGGGCCATATTCAAAAGTCGAAAGGACCTTGTTATGTCTGCAGAAAAATTGGTCACAAGGCTTTTCAGTGCAACCAGAGACAAGGACAAATCTCAAAGAATGGAGAAAAAGCTCCAGTCCAAGCTAACCTTACCGAGGGTGGTGATGTCATTGCTCATGTGTTGGTTGAGGTGAACATGGTAGCTAACAAGACTGACTGGATACTGGACACAAGTGCTTCAAGGCACCTTTGCACCAACAAAGAGTTGTTTCATGACTTTGATGAATCTGCTAATGGCGAGTGTGTCTGTATGGGTAACTCCACCATAGCTGGAGTTATAGGTAGAGGAAAAATTCTCCTTAAGTTAACTTTTGTAAAAACCTTAGCCTTGAACAATGTTCTGTATGTACCCTCCCTTTGTAAAAACTTAGTTTCTGGTGTTCTTCTCAACAAAGCAGGTCTTAAACTTATTTTTGAATATGATAAAGTCGTTATTTATCGTGGGGGAGACTTTGTTGGGAAGGGTTACCTTAGTGGGAGTTTATTTATTCTGAACATCGCTAAAGAGATAACTAATAATGCTAGTACTTTCAATTCTGCTTATATTACTGAGTCTATTGATTTGTGGCATGGTAGATTTGCTCATGTTAATATTACTTTTACTAAAAGACTTAGAAAAATAGAATTAATTCTTTAAGTTAATGTTGATAATTTTTCTAAGTGTCCTATTTGTGTAGGAGCAAAACATACCAAAAAAACTTTTAAGAATGTAACTAGTAGAAAAACATAATTACTTGAACTAGTACATTCAGACTTAGCAGATTTCAAGAACACGGTTAGTAAAGGTGGAAGGAAATACTACATAACCTTTGTAGATGACGTTTCTAGATACACTAAGGTATATCTTCTTAAGTCAAAAGATGAGGTTGAAAGCATGTTTTTGAAATACAAGGCAGAAGTAGAGAATCAATTAGACAAAAAAATCAAGAGACTTAGGTCTGATAGGGATGGTGAATATAGTACTAATACCCTAGAAACCTTTTGTGATAAAAATGATATTATACATGAGATTAGTTATCCTTATACTCCCCAACAAAATGGTGTAGCCGAACGGAAAAATAGAACCCTTAAGGAAATGATGAATTCTATGCTTTTGAGTTCGGATTTATCTGATAATATATGGGGGAAGTTGTTTTTTATCTGCATGGTATGTTCTTAATAAAGTACCTCATATGAAGTTAGATAAACCACCGTATGAGTTATGGAAAGGTTTTGTCCCTAACTTGAAAATTTTGAAAGTGTGAGGGTGTTTGACTAAGGTTGGTCTACCTGATTTTAAACAAGTAACTGTTGAACCCAAAACTTTTGATGCTATTTTCATTAGTTATGCTCAAAATAGTGTTGCATATAGATTTATGTCTTTGAATGATAGTTTTATTTGTGAATCTAGAGATGCAGAATTTTTTGAGCATGTTTATCCATTGAAAAATAATGTGCCTAGTGATGTGACTAATAATGCTTCTACATCTATGTCTGTTAATTCTCATATTGTGTCTTCTTCTAGTGTTACTGCTAATGAGCATGAAAATAAACTTAAATGAAGTAAGAGGCATAAAATTGAAGCTAGCTTTGGTCCTGACTTTATTACTGCTTTCTTGACTGAAAATACTGATCTTGATATTTTGAGTGATGAATTAGTGTCAATCTATTTAATAGAAGAAGACCCTAAGACATACAGTGAAGCAACGAGGTCAATAGATGCTAGTTTTTGGAAAGAGGCCATCAAAAGTGAATTAGACTCTATAGTTTTTAATCACACTTGGGACTTGTCTGATTTGCCTAAAGGTTGTAAACCCATAAGTAGCAAGTGGATATTTAAGAAGAAATTGAGACCTGATGGTACAATTGAGAAGTATAAGGCTAGACTTGTTATTAGGGGTTTCAACCACAAGAAAGACTTTGATTACTTTGACACTTATTCTCATATGACTAAGATAGTGACTATTAGAACTCTTGTTTCTTTAGCCGCTATTCATAATTTAGTGATACATCAGATGGATGTTAAAACGGCTTTCCTAAATGGTGATTTAGAGGAAGAAATCTATATGTCTCAACCTGAGGGATTTATGATCCAAGGACAAGAGAATAAAGTATGCAAATTGAGAAAGTCTTTGTATGGTCTAAAGAAAACACTTAAGCAATGGTACGAAAAGTTTAATAGCACATTAGTGGGTAATTGTTTTATTGTTAATGCATCTAATACTTGTATTTATTCCAAGATGATAGGATCAGATTGTGTTATTATATGTTTGTATGTGGATGACATGTTAATATTTGGCCCTAATGTGAATGTTGTTAATGAGACTAAGAATTTTTTGTCTTCTAAATTTGAAATGAAAGATCTTGGAGAAGCATATGTGATTTTAGGGTTTAAAATCAAAATAATTTCTAATGGTTTTTCATTGTCTCATTATATTGAGAAAATGTTAAAAAGGGTCAATTGTTTTGATGTAGCATCTATGATAACTTCTTATGATCATAACGTACACTTGAAAAAGAATAAGGAATCTAGTATTTCTCAAACTGAGTATGCTAAAATAATTGGTAGTGTAATGTTTCTCATGAATTATACACGATTTGATATTGCTTATGTTGTTAGTATATTGAGTACATATACTCACAACCCTAGTAGTGAACACTGGAATGCTCCTCATCGGTTGCTAAGGTATTTGAGAGGTATTATGGATTGGTGTTTGTATTTTAATAAATTTTCTGCTATTTTAGAAGGATTTTGTGATGCAAAATGGGTTACTGACAATGATGAAGTTAGCTCCACTAGTGGCTATGTGTTTACTTTGGGTACAGGTGTTATTTGATGGAAGTTTTTAAAACAAACTTGTATAGCACGATCTACAATGGAGTCTGAATTCATTGCTCTTGAGTTGGCAGGGCAAGAATCTGAGTGGTTGAGAAACTTATTGGCAGACGTCCTTTGTGGGAAAGACTAGATTCACCAGTTTCTCTACAATGTGACTCACAGGAGGCAATTGGAATTTCCAAAAATAGTGTGTACAATGGGAAAAGAAGACATATCCACATTAGTCATGGTGCGGTAAAACAGTTGTTGAAACATGGTGTTATTTCCTTGGAATATGTAAGATCCGAAAGAAATTTGGCGGATCCTTTAACTAAGGGCTTGTCAAGGAGAGTTATCCTTGAAACGTCGAGGGGTATGGGGCTAAAGCCCATGGACTGAGGAAGCATGATGGACACCCGTTTGTGGTCAAAGGAATCCATATAATACCTCAATATGCACTACATTTCCTATCCCTATGGCGTGTGGTAGTGCTTTATAAGGTTGAGCTTATTTTTCTCTTAATGGTTCCATAGCCTTAAGGTAGTGTATGTGTAGATAGACTTGATGGAATCACCTACATGAGTGTAAAGGCGGTCGCCTTTTATGAAAGACTTGGGATGTCTTTCTAGAGCGTTCATGAAACCCAAGGTATGTGCATGACCATAAAAACACGTTGTTAGTATTGCGGAATTTGCATAAATTTAAGGATATAGTATGTGTTGTGGGTGAGGCTGCCTCGTCTGGACTACTCAGCTCATAAGCACGCCACCACTGATAGGCTGCTCCTCTAAGATGGAAAGTGGTGAAAGAAACCCCACTCGTCTCTGCTATGCCCATAGTGCACAAAATACGATGACACTCCTCCAGAAAATCCTGAGCATCATCTGAAGCTAATCCACTGAAAGTAGTGGGTGGTACTTTTTGTACCTCTCAAGTCTAAGCTGCTCTGCCTCAGAAGCAGCTTCCCTGATCTCATGCTGAACCGGAGCTACCAGCGGCATAAGAATGAACTCTGGGGCCTGATCAACCTGGACCCTCTGCTCAGGAGTGTGGGTTATGTTAGTCTGTGCCCCTCCCCCGACCTAATATTTGGCGGGAGCTAGTGGGACTAATCCAGCCTGAGCTAAGGTGCTGAACATGCTCATGAATTGGGCTAGAGTCTCCTGGAGGGCTGATGTAGCAATAGGAACCTCCGGTTCCCTCCAGCTGAAGCTGCTGGGGCTCCTCTGTCGCAGCTCACGCGGGTGCTGTGTCAGCACTGCGTGGTCGTCCTCTACCCGGGCCCCAGCCTCTGGCAGCTCTAGAAGAGGGCTCGGTGTCGGATTGTTAGATCTCCCAGTATGGCTCCTCACCATCTGTGAGAAAGAATAGAATAGAAAATTTTAGAATTTGATGTTAATACCTCGCACGACAAGGAAATCAAAGAAGTATGATTGTTCCTAACAACTACATAGCCTATCAAAAATAAGTACAGATGTCTCTGTACCGATCCGCGAGGACTCTAATAAACTGGCTTGTGACTTGCAATACCTATGAACCTAGGGCTCTGATACCAACTTGCCACGACCCAATACTTCCTCCTTGAATTATTATGATGGCACTTAATCTCTACGACTAGGTAAGCTTAACACTTTGCGGAAATAAAATGAAAACACGAAACTTAACAGCTAACAGTAATAGATAACTAAAGTAAGCAGTTGAGACGCCGCTCGACATATAAAATAATAAACTTGCAAAATGTACTAAGTATTGATATTATGTATAATGCAAAGTCAAAGATTTCTTTTTGAAAATCCATTTACCACCAATAACCATGGGTCTTTTTATTTTACAAGTGTCCTATATATTTCTAAGTGGCTTCTTGCACAAAGTCTTGTGGCTAAATACTCTTAGATTATTGGTACATGGCAAGAGTTTTTACATGTGGCATTGATTTAAAAGATTGTTTAACAAATGGCCTTGCTAAGACATGTGTCATTTTGCATGAGATGTGTTGTCATCTTGCATGAAAGAAAATTGACAAGTAAGTAAGACACTTGTCATGAAACTAAACTCATTTTCATCCTATAAATAGGATGGTCATTAGCATCATAAGTAATTCAATTCTTAACCAACAATTCATCTTGTTAATCGTTACTTTCTTCTTACACGTATTTGGAGGTGCTGTTGAACCTTGAGGAGTGAATGGCCTTAACGATTTACACCCAGTCGGGCCGAACTCACTTTCAAGGCAGTGGCTTGCCACGACACGGTATTTTTGATAAGTTGTTCTTCTTTCTTTTGTTCTTAGTCAATATTATCTACTCTTTTTCCTTACACAAAGCACTCCCAAGACCCGGAACATTGTAAGTTACAAGCTTATACGAGTCCTAATTGTTCTGTACATCACTGTCTATAGAAAATAGGGGAAAATGAACATAGAGGGATAGAGAAGGATCTGCGGGCGCGGGCAGATGTACCTTGAAGTCTCCGACATCAGCTACTGCAACTATGAACGAGGATAGAAAGAGAAACCTGGATCTGCACACAAAAAATATATGCAGGAAAGGGCGTGAGTACACCACGATGGTACCCAGTAAGTGCCAAGCCTAACCTCGATCGAGTAGTGACGAGGTCAGATCAGGGTTCTACTGGTATATATATATATATATATAAAATAAGGCAAGTCAGAATGAAATATCGCAGTAAAATAAAGACTGAAATATAACAAGAAAGAAATCATAGAAGACAACAGCTCAGTACACAGAAATACAACAGGGATCTCCTGAGATACCGTCTCGTAGTACCAAACATAAATGTACAGGGGGGTCTCCCAAAATACCGTTCCGTAGTCCCAAAGTAAATATGCAAGACATGGGATCTCCCAGAATAACGTTCCGTAGTCCCAAAGTAATTATGCAGTACATGGGGATTTCCTGGAATACCGTTCCATAGCCCCAAAGTAAATATGCAGCCAAACAATAGAATTCAATAGTTACGGCACGAAATTCTACAATTCAACCTAAGTACAAGTCAAGGAAACATAGGTAATTCACTAAACATGTTTCACGCGGTTCAGATAAACAGTTAAGGCAAGTAGGCATGCTATCTTATTCTAACATGATACTACACATGCTGATAAGATTCAAATAAGAAGGAAAACAAGTTATTACTTAGTGGAGATCGGGTTTTTACAACAATTAGCCTGTGTACGTACTCGTCACCTCACGTACACGGCGCTCATATATCAACAATAGTACCAATCCTAAGGGGAGTTCCCCCCCCCCCTCCCCCACAAAGTTAGGTAAGCCACTTACCTCGAACCGAACTCAAATCAATCTGAAAATTTGCTCTTTCCACGAAAATCCGACTCCAAATGGCCCAAATCTAGCCAAAATTATTTACATAACAAAAATACAACTACAAGGAACTAATCTGGCTATTGAAATCAAAGCTAAAGCGAGAAATTGGAAGTTCGTCCCGAAAAGCCTCCCCGGGCCCAGCGTCTCGGAATCGGGTAAAAGTCACAAATTATGAACACCTATTCACTCACGACTCTAACCCTTTCAAATTTACTCAAATCTGATACCAAAATCTCGATCAAAACCCCAAAATTAGGCCTAAGAACTTTTCTCAAACTTTCCCCAAATCACAAATTAGATGATAAAATTAAAGATATAATCATGGGATTTAACCAAAACCAAGTGAGAATTACTTACCCCAATCAACTCCATGAAAATCCCTTCAAGAATCTCCCAAATCCGTGGTCTCCTAGCTCAAAATATGAAAAATGGGCTCAAACCCTCAATTTTGAAATTAATATTGTCTGCCTAGATTTTCATCATCGCGAACGCGACCGTCCTCCTGCGTTTGTTACGACCCAAGTCCTAATTCAGGTCATGATGGCGCCCAACACCGTTGTTAGACAAGCCGACACTAATTATCTAGGGAGTCTAGTTGTTTCTATTAAATGCTTTTCCTATCTCAAAATAATATAGCCACAAAGCATGGAATATAACACATAACAGGATAATTTAAGTTACGAAAACCAATAATCAACTTTAATAAATTACATCACCAAAAGAATATTCTACCGACTGTGTGTGCCAGGAACTAGTATCACAAGTCTACAGGCATCTAGTAGAGTAGAATCAAAAGAATAAAATAACTATCCTGCTGTCTAAGAAGAGATAGACAAAATAGCAAAAGAGAGACTCCAGAGTGCTGTTGAACGGCATCGAGAGAAGCAGCTCACCGTAAAGCCTCGAACCACGTGAAATCAGGGACGAGCTCCGGACTGGTAACCAGATGCACCTACCTCAGAACCTGTAAAATTAAGTACAAAGTGTAGCATGAGTACATAAATAATATGTACCTAGTAAGTACCAATCTAATCTCGAAGAAGTAGTGACGAGAGGTCGACTTGACGCTCACTAGGTCCAATCAGTATATTTAGATGTATAATTCAACATGAATAACAAGTACACATGAATAGTAAAAAAATGAATGTCGAGCATACTCACAAAACCTGTGTACGTGGCATAAACTCCAACATACAATTACAATTTGTATTCCGAGTCATATAACAGTTTAAACGTTATGAATTGTATCAAGCAGGTAGCATGCGCAATAGTGTGTCAAGGAGTACGGTCTGAGCCAACATAAAAATAAACGTGCAGTGCCGAAGGGTCGAATGGCGCGAACCATAGATGCATCTATTAACCTGCAGTGGCGTCCCGCTCCCATGAGAGTAGTGGAAAGAATCACTCCGCTCGTGGAATATTAATTTGCGAAGCGGCCACACATAATCACAACATTTTTCTTTAAATCCTTTACCAAAATAGCAATTCATTGGAAAATATTAAGTCCTAGGATTTTCTTGAAATCAAGCTTACGTACAAGGAAAATATAAGGCATATAATTCAATTAACGGAATTCACAAGGCATGGAGTAAACCTAACTACCCGGACATAACAAGAATAGTCACTACGCACGGACTCTCATCACCTCGTACGTACGCAGTCCCCACAAATAATGACACATAGTTAATTACTTCACCTATGGGGACAATTCCCTCTTACAAGGTTAGAAAGGAGACTGACCTCGTTTCAAGCCTACTTCCCGGGTCAAGAATGCGCCCAAATCTCCAAATTCATCGCCCAAGGATCCGAAACTAGCCAAACATTATATAAACAAATCAATCTATGCTCAAAAGTCCACAATTCCCCTATTTAAATAATTATCTCAACCTAGTTTGCAAAATCCTAAAATGTATCCCCAGGACCACATGTTCGGATTCCGGAAATTTTCAAGGGAAATAGTTACCCATAACCTAAGGATCAATATTATATAGTTTTTGCATGATTCCATAATGAATTTCTTGTTTAAAAATTATTTTTCTCAAAACCCTAAGTCTTTACTCTAAATCATTATTTCCACAATTTTTGGTGTGTTAATCTACCCAAACCTCAAGTATAAATCTCACTTTCAAGTAGGAATTAACTTACCTCGCGATGCTAGGTCGAATCTCCCTTTTGAAACCTCCCCAAATCATCCAAAGATGAAGAAAATGGCCTAAAATGTCTAAATCCCGCACTTAAAACAACTTCACTGCCTCCAGGACGTTCGAACCTCCGGATCGAGGACCGCTCCTGCGATTTCGCATCTGCAAGCTAGTGCCCGCATCTGCGGAAGAGGAGGAAAAGGCCAGAGGTCGCACCTACGGAACGGAGCCCGCACATGCGGTTTCGTTTCTGCGGGAAAAGGCCCGCTCCTACGAAAATTGGGCAGCCCTTCTAGGCCGCACCTGCGAGGCTTCGACCGCTCCTGCGGTCTCGCACTTGCGGCTGGTCCTCCGCAGATGCGGTCGCACCAGATCTGATGCACCAGCAACTCTTTTAGAGCCTGATTTGCCTCGCGCGATGTTCGAATGGCATCCGGGCCCACCCGAGGCCCCATCCAAATATACCAACAAGTTTTAAATAATGATAAGGACTCATTCGAGCCTTCAGAACGTCCGAAACAACGCTAAATCTAAGAATCCTACCCCAAAACCAAATTGAATCAAACTTTGAACTTCAAGTTCTTGAATTCACTTTCAACATGCCGAAACATGCCTATACTACTCGGAATGACACCAAATTTTGTGAGCAAGTCATAAATGACATGACAGAACTATTCCTGGTCTCAAAATTCCGTTCGGACCTCGATAACACAAAAACACATCCCAAACCTCAATTTTAACTTAAGGAATCATATTTCACTATTTGGTGCCGAAATGCTCCCGGGTCGTCCAAAATACGTTCCAAACATACGCCAAGTCTGAAATCATCATACGAATCTGCTGGAACTTTCAAACCTCTATTTCGGGGTCGTTTACAAAAAATGTTGACCAAAGTCAAACTTGGCCATTAAGGTCAACCTTAAGGAACTAAATGTTCCTATACCACTCCAAACTCCTCCAAATCACGAACTAACCATCCCTGTAAGTTATAATCAGTAAAAGCAAATACGAGAAGTCTCATTTAGGGGGACGGGATTATAGAACATAAAACGACCGGTCAGGTCGTTACATTCTCCACCTCTTAAACAAACGTTCGTCCTCGAACGGGTCTAGAATCGTACCTGGAGTGCTGAATAAGTGTGGATATTTGCTCCACATGTCCTCCTCCGACTCCCAAGTCGCCTCCTCGACTGGTTGGCCCCTCCACTGGACTTTTACGGCGAAAACCCTCTTGGACCTCAACTTGCGATCTTGCCTGTCAATGATAGCAACTGGATCCTCCTCATAACCCAATCTCTTGTCTAGCTAAATGGTGCTGAAGTCTATCACGTGAGAGAAGTCGGCGTGGTACCTCCGGAGCATGGACACATGAAAAACCGGATGAACTCCTGATAAACTGGGAGGTAAAGCGAGCTCATAAGCAACCTCCCCAACTCGCCTCAACACCTCAAATGGGCCTATAAACCTTGGGCTCAGCTTGCCCTTCCTTCCAAACCTCATAATACCCTTCATCGGTGAGACTTTCAACAGAACCTTCTCGCCGACCATATAAGATACATCACGCGCCTTCTGATTTGCGTAACTCTTCTATCTGGACTGTGATGTGCGAAGCCTCTCGTGAATCAACTTTACCTTCTCTAAGGCATCCTTCACCAGGTCAGTGCCATATAACTTAGCCTCGCCAGGCTTAAACCACCCGATAAGAGAACGACATCGCCGACCATACAAGGCCTCAAATGGAGCCATTTCAATGCAGGATTGATAACTGTTATTATAAGCAAACTCGGCCAAAGTCAAGAACTAGTCCAACTGTCCTCCAAAGTCAATCACACATGCCCTGAGCATGTACTCCAATATCTGAACTGTCCGCTCCGACTGCCCGTCGGTCTGAAGACGGAATGTTGTGCTGAGCTCTACCCGAGTGCCTAACTCACTCTGTACTGCTCTCCAGAAGTGCAAGGTGAACTGAGGACCTCGATCTGATATAATGGACACAGGCAAACCGTGCAACCGAACTATCTCCCGAATGTAGATCTGGTCCAACCTCTCTGAAGTATAAGTAGTAGCTACTAGAATGAAATGTGACGACTTTGTCAACCTATCCACGATAACCCAAACCACATCAACCTTCCGCAAGGTCCGAAGCAACCCAACTACGAAGTCCATAGTGATGCGCTCCCATTTCCACTCATGTATAGGCATCTGCTGAAGTAGGCCTCCTGGCCTCTGGTGCTCATACCTAACATGCTGACAATTTAGACATCTAGCCACATATTCCACTATGTCCTTCTTCAGCCGCCTCCACCAGTAATGCTTCCTCAGGTCACGATACATCTTCGTAGCACCAGGATGAATAGAATACTTGGAACTATGTGCCTCCTCTAGAATCCTCTCCCTCAGGCCGTCAACATTAGGGACACACAAGCGACCCTGAAGTCTCAGAACACCATCCTCGCCAATAGAAACCTCTTTGGCACCACCCTGTAAAACTGTCTCCCGGAGAACTGCCAAGTGCGGATCATCAAACTGCCGAGCCTTGATCTCCCCAAATAATGAAGACTGAGCAACAACATGTGCAAGAACTCGGCTGGGCTCTAAAAGGTCCAAACACACCAGGCAATTAGTCAAGGACTGAATGTCCAAAGCTAGAGGTCTCTCCTCTACTAAAATGAAAGCCAAGCTACCCATACTCTCCGCCTTCCTGCTTAAGGCATATGCAACCACATTCGCCTTGACCGGATGATAAAGAATAGTAATGTCATATCCTTCAGCAACTCAAGCCATCTACGCCGCCTCAAATTAAGATCCCTCTGCTTGAACAAGTGCTGCAAGCTGCGGTGGTCTGTATAAACCTCACAAGGCACCCCGTACAAGTAGTGCCTCCAAATCTTAAGAGCATGAACAATCGTTGCCAACTCCAAATCGTGCACAGGGTAATTCTTCTCATGAACCTTCAGCTGACGTGAAGCATATGCAATAACTCGCCCCTCCTGCATCAATACACATCCCAAACCAACGCGTGAAGCGTCGCAATAAAATGTATACATCCTCGAACCGGAAGGAAACACTAGAACTGGTGCGGTGGCCAAAGCTATCTTGAGCTTCTGGAAGCTCACCTAACACTCATCAGACCATCGGAATGGGGCACCCTTTCGGGTCAATCTAGTTAGAGGGCCTGCAATGGACCAAAACCCTCCACAAACCGGCGATAATAACCTGCCAGTCCCAAGAAGCTCCTAATCTATGTCGCTGAAGTGGGGCGTGGCCAACTCTGAGCTGCCTCAATCTTCTTAGGATCCACCTTGATACACTCACCGGATACCACGTGTCCCAAGAATTCCACCGAATCTAACCAGAACTCATACTTAGAGAACTTAGCGTACAATTTTTGTTCTCGCAGGGTCTGGATCACCGCTCTCAAATGATGCTCGTGCTCCCCCAGGCTGCGTGAGTAAATCAAAATGTCATCAATGAAAACAATAATAAAAGAATCAATATGAGGCCTGAACACCCTGTTCATCAAATCCATAAATGTTACGGGGGCATTAGTCAAGTCAAAGGACATTACCAAGAACTCGTAATAACCATATCTCGTATGTAAGGCAGTCTTCGGAACATCCGAGTCTCGAATCTTCAACTGATGGTACCCTGATCTTAAGTCAACTTTAGAAAACACCCGAGCACCCTGCAACTGGTCAAACAAATCATCGATACGTGGCAATGGGTATTTGTTCTTGATGGTGACTTTGTTCAACTGGCGGTAGTCAATACACATCCGCATATTCCCATCCTTCTTCTTCACAAATAACACTGGAGCACCCCCACGACGATACACTCGATCTGATAAACCCCTTAGCTAACAACTCCTCAAGTTGTTCTTTCAATTCCTTTAATTTCTTCGGAGCCATACAGTATGGGGGAATAGATATAGGATGGGCGCCTGGAGCCAAGTCAATGCAAAAATCAATGTCACGATCCGGTGGCATGCCTGGAAGGTCTGAAGGAAATACATCAGCAAACTCTCGAACTACTGGCACTGAATCAATCGTTGGAGACTCGGTGGTGGTGTCCCGCACATAAGCAAGATAAGACAAACAACCCTTCTCGACCATACGTCGAGACTTCAGGAAAGAAACAATCCGACTGGCTACACTGACTGAGGAATCTCCCCACTCCAATCTCGGCAACTCAGGAATGGCTAGAGTAACCATCTTGGCATGGAAATCCAAGAAAGAGTGATAAGGGGATAACCAATCCATGCCCAGGATGACCTCAAAATCAGTCATATCAAGTAACAGGAGGTATGCTCTGGTCTCGAACACACAAAATGTAACCACACATGACCGATAAATCTGGTCCACAATCACAGAATCACCCATAAGAGTGGACACATAAACAAAAGTACCCAAGGACTCACGAAGAATATCCAAGAAATGAGCAAACAGGGATGATACATATGAATAAGTGGATCCTGGATCAAATAATACCGAAGCATCCCTACTGCATAGTGAAATAATACCTGTGATCACGGCATCTGAGGCCACTGCATCTGGTCTGGCCGGGAAAGCATAGAATCTGGCTGGAGCGTCAGATGAATAACCTCCACCTGAATGGACAGGAGCTGACTGGGCTCCCCCTGCTTGACCTCTACCTCTAGGACGACCCTTACCAGCCTTTCCTCCACCTCTTGGTGGCCGGACCGTCGGTGCTAAAACCATAGGCTGGTGGCTTTTCTGCACTGCCTTGCCTCGAATCCTGGGAAAAAATCTCTTCATGTGACCTGGATCCCCACACTCATAGCAACCTCTCGGAACCATAGAATGTTGCCCTGAAGAAGAACCCTGAATCGCTGGAGGGCGGTATGAACTCTCTGGCATAGCACTAAAATAAGAGCTGGAAGATCCCTGATGACCAGAATACCCGTCGAAGGAACCTTGAATGGCTGGTGGGCGATAAGAACTCTCCGTCATCGTGTTGAAATAAGGCCTCACCGGAGCACCTCGAGGAGGTGGTGGGGGTGCTGAATATGGAGGCCTACTAGGTTGGCCCCTACCGAACTGACCTCTGTCCTCTAGCTGGAGCACCTCTGAAATCTCCAAAAAATCGAGCTCTCTTATCCTGATGTCCCTGCTCTCTGCTCCTCGATCGATAGCCTTCAATCCTGCGAGCAATCTCTACTACAAGCTTATAAGGAGTCCCCATCTCCACCTCTCGGGCCATGTTGGCCCTAACACCTGAGTGCAACCCAGCTACAAATCTCTGCACTCTCTCTGTGTCGGTAGGAAGTATCATAAGTGCGTGACGAGACAGCTCAGAAAACCTAGCCTCGTAGTCGGCCACTGACATCTGACCCTGCTTTAGCTGCTCAAACTGATATCGCAGCTCTTACCTCTCAGAGGGTGGAATATAACTGTCCAGGAATAGCTGAGTGAACTGCTACCAAGTGATAGGAGGGCAATCCACCGGTCTGCCAAAAACATAAGACTGCCACCATCTACGGGCCCTGCCCTCTAGCTGGAAAGTGGTGAATTCTACTCCATGGGACTCCAGTATCCTCATGTTGTGCAGTCTGTACCTGCACCTGTCAATAAAATCTTGAGCATCCTCATGATGCTCACCTCTGAAGATAGGAGGGTGCAGTCTGGTCCATATGTCTAATAGCTTCTGCGGATTGTCGTCCGCATCTGGTCCGGGCTCAGGTGCTGCTGCTGCTACTAGATGAACCCCTCCCGCGGGCAGTGTACCCGAGGTCTGATAAACTGCAGCTGCATGTCCTGTGGCCTGGGCAGTAGGGGTCTGTGCTCCCCTTCCTGTCTGGGATGTGGCCAGGTCTACTGGAAATAAACCAGCCTGAGTCATAGTATCCATGAACTGCATCATACGACCCATAACCTCCTGAAATATCGGCGTCGTCATGAAGTCCAACGGGGCAGGATCTAATGCGGGCGCCTCGCCCTGCTCCTTAGTGATAGGATCCTCTGATGGATCCACTGGGGGTGCAACTGGGGCAGCTCTGGGACGCCCTCGTCCCCTACCTCGGGTCGGTGCCCTCCCCCAACCTCTGCCACGGCCTCTGATGGCGGGGGTAGCGGCCACTCCCGGGTTTGGAATATCGGTTGTGCACGTCCTCACCATCTGTGAGAGAATAGAAGAGTGAGATTAGCATACTATCAACTGCACGATAGAAGATGAATAAAGAGAGATTTCCTAACACCCTATAGCCTCCTGAAGATAAATATAGACGTCTCCCTACCGATCCACAAGACTCTATTGGGTTTGCCGGTAACTTGTGAGACCTACGTGAACCTAGAGCTCTGATACCATGTTTTCACGACCCAAATCCTAATTCAGGTCGCGATGGCGCCCAACACTGTTGTCAGGCAAGCCGACACTAATTATCTAGGGAGTCTAGTTTGTTTCTATTAAATGCTTTTCTTATCTCAAAATAATTTAGCCACGAAGCATGGAATATAACGCATAGCAGGAAATTTAAGTTACGAAGATCAATAATCAACTTTAGTAAATTACATCACCAAAAGAATAGTCTACCGACTATGTGTGCCAGGAACTAGTGTCACAAGTCTACAGGCATCTAGTAGAGTAGAAACAAAAGAATAAAAGAACTATCCTACTGTCTAAGAAGAGATAGACAGAATAGCAAAAGAGAGACTCCAGAGTGATGTTGAACGGCATCAAGAGAAGCAGCTCACCGTGAAGCCTCGAACCACGTGAAATCAGGGACGAGCTCCGGACTGGTAACCAGATGCATCTGCCTCAGAACCTGTACAATTAAGTACAAAAGCGTAGCATGAGTATATAAACAATATGTATCCAGTCTAATCTCGAAGAAGTAGTGACGAGAGGTCGACTTGACGCTCACTAGGTCCAATAAGTATATTTAGATGTATAATTCAACATGAATAACAAGTACACATGAATAGTAAAACAATGAATGTCGAGCATACTCACAAAACCTATTTACGTGGCGTAAACTCCAACATACAATTACAATTTGTATTCCGAGACATATAACAGATTAAAAGTTATGAATTATATCAAGCAGGTAGCATGCGCAATAATGTGTCAAGGAGTACGGTCTGAGCCAACATAAAAATAAATGTGCACTGCGGAAGGGTCAAACGACGCGAACCATAGATGCATCTATTAACCTGCCGTGGCATACAGCCTGCTCCCATGAGAGTAGTGGAAAGAATCACTCCGCTCGTGGAATATTAATTTGCGAGGCGCTCACACATAATCACAATATTTTTCTTTAAATCCTTTTCCAAAATAGCAATTCATTGAAAAACATTAAGTCCTAGGATTTTATTGAAAACAAGCTTGTGTACAAGGAAATTATAAGGCATATAATTCAATTAACGGAATTCACAAGGCATGGAGTGAACCTAACTACCAGGACATAACAAGAATAGTCACTACTCACGGACTCTCGTCACCTCGTACGTACGCAGTCCCCACAAATAATGACACATAGTTAATTACTTCACCCATGGGGACAATTGCCTCTTACAAGATTAGAAAGGAGACTTACCTCGTTTCAAACCTACTTCCCGGATCAAGAATGCGCCCAAATCTCCAAATTCATCGCCCAAGGACCCGAAACTAGCCAAACATTATATAAATAAATCAATCTATGCTCAAAAGTCCACAATTCCCCTATTTAAATAATTATCTCAACCTAGTTTGCAAAATCCTAAAATGTACCCCCGGCCCCACATGTTCGGATTCCGGAATTTTTCAAGGGAAATAGTTACTCATAACCTAAGGATCAATATTATATAGTTTTTGCATGATTCCATATGAATTTATTGTTTAAAACTTATTTTTCTCAAAACCCTAAGTCTTTACTCTAAATCATGATTTCCACAATTTTTGGTGTGTTAATCTACCCAAAACTCAAGTATAAATATCACTTTCAAGTAGGAATTAACTTACCTCATGATGATAGGTCGAATCTCCATTTTGAAAGCTCCCAAAATCATCCCAAGATGAAGAAAATGGCCTAAAATGTCTAAATCCCGCACTTAAAACAACTTCACTGCCTCCAAAACTTTCGCACCTGAGGCTCGAGGACCGCATCTGCTGAAGAGGAGGAGAAGGTCAGGGGTCGCACCTGCGGAACATAGCCCGCACCTGCAGTTCCGCTTCTGCAGGAAAAGGCTCGCTCCTGCGGAAATTGGGCATCCCCTCTAGACCGCACCTGCGAGGCTTCAATCGCTCCTGCGGTCTCGCACATGCGGCTGGTCCTCCGCAGGTGCGGTCGCACCAGATTTGATGCACCATCAGCTCTTTTAGAGCCTAGTTTTCCTCGCGCGATGTCCGAATGGCATTCGGGCCCACCCGAGGCCCGTCCAAATATACCAACAAGTTCTAAATCATAATACGGACTCGCTCGAGCCTTCGGAACGTCCGCTAAATCTAAGAATCATACCCCAAAACAAAATTTAATCAAACTTTGAACTTCAAGTTCTTGAATTCACTTTTAATATGCGGAAACATACCTATACTACTCGGAATGATACCAAATTTTGCGAGGAAGTCATAAATGACATGACAGAACTATTCCCGATCTCGAAATTCCGTTCGGACCTTGATAACACAAAAGCACGTCCCAACCCTCAATTTTTAACTTAAGGAATCATATTTCACTATTTGGCGCTGAAACGCTCCCGGATCATCCAAAATCCGTTCTGAACATACGCCCAAGTCCTAAATCATCATACGAATCTGCTGGAGCTTTCAAATCTCGATTCCTGGGTCGTTTAATAAAAATGTTGACCGAAGTCAAACTTGGCCTTTAAGGCCAACCTTAAGGAACTAAATGTTCCTATACCACTCCAAACTCCTCCAAATCCCGAACTAACCATCCCCGTAAGTTATAAATTAGTAAAAGCAAATACGGGAAGTCTCATTTAGGAGTACGGGGTTCTAGAGCATAAAACGGCCGGTCGAGTCGTTACATTTGCGTAGACCAACTTGACTGCCTCTCAGCTTAACTCAACGCGAACGCGACCCTCTCCCTGTGAACGTGATGCTTTATCAACTATGACCTTCGCGAACGCAACCAATGCCTCGCGAACGCGTAGAACGAAAGACTGGGGGTCCCCGTTTACCTCACTCCTCTTCGCGAACGCGACCCTACTCCGGTGTTCGTAATGCACATACAGATCACACCTTCCCGTTTGAGTTCTCTTCTTCGCGAAAGCAAAGAACAAATGCTCCTCAGCTCACAAACACTCTTCGCGAACGCGAGGCTCCTCTTGTGAACGCATAAGAGGAAACCAGAAGCATACAATAGCAGATAACAACTATCTCACAAAGGCCAAAAATAATCTGTTAACCACCCGAAACTCATCCGAGGCTCTTGGAACCTCAACCAAACATACCAACAAGTCATATAACTCCATGCGAACTTATTCGAACCTTCGAATCACTCAAAACAAAACCGAAACACCAATTTACACCTGGATCCAAGCCTAAGGAACTTTTAAACTTCTGAATTCCACAAACGACTCCGAAACCTACCAAACCATGTCCGATTGACCTCAAATTTTACGCACAAGTGAAGATAACACTACGAACCTGCTCCAACTTTCGAAAATCCAATCCGAACCCGATATCAAAATTTCCTCGGTCAGTCAAAATCTCCAAAATTTTAACTTTCGCCAATTCAAGCCTAATTCTACCACGAACCTCCAAAACACATTCCGAACGCGCTCCTAACTCCAAAATCAACTAACGGAGCTAACGGAACCATCAAAATTTAAATCAGAGTTTGTTTACACACAAGTCGACATTCGGTCGACTTTTCCAACTTAAGCTTCCAATTAAGAGACTAAATGTCTCAATTCACTCTGAAACCACTCCGGACCCGAACCAACCAACCCAGTAAGACATAATACAACCGTAAAGCACAAAAGAAGCAGAAATAAGGGAAACATGACTATAACTCTCGAAACGACCGGTCGGATACTTTAATAATACAAGATTGAAATAAAATTCATGTAACAAAAAAATTCGAAAAACCTGAAAAATCTGACAAAACCGAGCCAATCCAAACCTATATAATTGGTTTGGTTTGGTTTGTTTTTGATAAAATCTAAGTGTGCACCCCTAAGTTATAGTAATTAGAGGTGTACGAAGGAAACGATAAACCGCACCAAACCGATAATCTGAGTCAAACCGAGAAAAGAACCCGACTATGATTTGGTTTGATTTGGAGTTAAAAGAAAAAAATTGACCATAGTTGATTTGGTTTGGTTTTAACTAGAAAAAGTCAAATCGAAACCAAACTAACTCGACATTACATGTATACAAGTTATTTTATACATAAAAATAATTATTTTAATTATTTTGAATATTCAAATATGTTTTATAGCACATAAATTTAGTAACTCAAATAAAGCCCAAAGCAAAATAAATCAATACTAATGCTAAAAAAATAAATCAATACTAGGAAGTAGGTATGACAATAGTATTGTATATTTATTCTTTTAGTTTTGCATTGGTTTAAATATGAAAATGCATAACTTATTTTTATCATTATTTAGTCATGTAACTAATACTTACTCCGTACTTATTTTAGCATGACTTAGTAATTTTAGATTATTTTTATTTTTATTATGTCATATTAATTGACAATATTTATTTATGCGACTTGTTGAGTATTTTAGTATAATCAGGACTCGTCTCATATTATTTTGTGTTATTTTCTTGAAAAATATCTTATATAGTTTTATCCTACTAGGACCTAAGAAATATTAAAGCACACATTATATATTTTATGCTATGAAGATTTTATCAGAAAAAACTCAAAAACCTCCAGAAAAATCGAGATTGCAAAACCTGACTTTTGTTAGTTTGGTTTGGTTTAAAGATTTAAAAATTCAAGACAATTGGTTTGATTTGGTAATTGAAAAACCTATATGAACCTGGCATATGTACACCCCTAATAGTAATCCCTTGATAATAAAGAAGAAGAAAAAGATACTACTTCTATAGCCTGTTTGGCCAAGCTTCTTGATGAGCCAAAAGTGCTTTTTTTTTTCAAAAAGTGTTTTTTTTTAAAACTTGGGGTGTTTGGCCAAGCTTTTTAGGAGAAAAAAGTATTTATGACTAGAAGCAGAAGCAGTTTTGGAGAAGTAGAAAAAAGTAGTTTCTCCCCGTAAGCAGAAGCAATTTTGCATTCTTTTCATTTAAAAAATATCCTTAGTAAAATATTATAAGAAGGATTAACCTAAATAGCCGTCCATCCAATTGCTTAAACTAAAAATAACCAGCGAATGTATAATATATGCATAATTTATGTATTAAATATGTATAATTATGTATATTCAATGTATAATTTATATATACGCCTAAAAAAATAAACAATAAATATGACCGGCTATTTGTGTAAACATCCCTTATTATAAATACCAAAATAACCTTACTACTTTAAGCCTAATATTTAGGATATAATTAAGACCTTCTCTTCAGCAAGTCACGCTTCTCTCCAGCAATTACAATATTTTAGGGTTTCTCCTTCATGTCAACAGCAAATCGCTTCAGCAGCAAGGGAAATTGTTGATCGAACTTCAGATTTTTTCTATCAAACTGTATTTTTTCTCAAGGTATATTTTCTTTGCCTCTTTACTCTTGTGCATTATTTCCCCCCAATATATGACGTATTTATACTGTATTTTGAATTAAGAAACTATGGGTGAATACCATAAGACCACTCCCTTTAGATTTTGTTCTTAATCTATTGTTAATTTGTTGTTTTATTTTTTGTCGAGTCCGAATTTCTCTTCGAGATGTTGAGACACAGATATATATTTTGTTTGGTCTATGTGAGGTGCATATGCATTGACCTGGAGATTTTGTCTGCTATTTTACAAAAGTAGAGTTGTTATGTAGTGGGTGGTCAATATTGGAGTTCTTAACATTGAGAAAAATTGCATTGTTGGTCTTTCTAATAAGATATCAACAGTGGAGTGTCTAATATTTTGGGGGAAATTAAATTGTGTTTATTCCATAAGACTTTATAGTGTGATACCTTGTAAAATTCTGAAATTTAGTCTCAAATAGACCACCTAGAGCAGGAAGACAATTGATTACACACTTTTTTGTTCAAAAGATACCAAGTCGTATTGAAGCCTCTGTTTTAGTGTCTTTTCTTTCTTTTAAAATTTCAATGTGTAATAAATCTCTATAAGGAAAATGATATGAATATCTTACTACTTATTATAGCAATTGTATGTAAATGCTAAGTCAATGGCAAGTGCTTATAAACTCAACAATAGGCAAACTTTCATGATAAACAAGCTCTTCATATGACAGTAATCTCTATTGTCATGATAAAATAGCATTATTAAATGTTGTTGTTGCTTTTGGCTTGAAGAATAGAAAATATTGTCATGATTCCTTCTTTTACTTATTCATCACATGTTTTTCAATGCATATTGACAAGATAATGAGCAAGAAAGTGACACAAGATAACAATAATGAAAAGGCTAAATGGGATGCAGAAATAACATAATTGTTTTTAAATTTATGCGTGGATGAAATTACTGCTGGAAATCGTCCTGGCACTCATTTTAGCAGAATAGGATGGTCTAACTTGGTGCAAAAATTTAATGACAAGACTGGGAAAAACTATGATAAGACCAAACTGAAGAACAAATGGGATAGTTTGAAACTTATTTGGAAAGATTGGGATACTTTAGTTGGAAAGGAGACTGGCTTAGGATGGGACTGCGAGAAAAAGACGGTTCAAGCGAGTGTTGAATGGTGGAGTAGGAAGATAAAGGTATTAAGAATTCTTAAATTTATTTTCTCTTAAACATAATGAATTATTATTTTGTTTCGAACACTAATATACTTTAAATTGTTCTTCCATGAATATAGGAGAACCCAAATGTAGATAAATTCAGAGATAAAGGTTTATAATGTCGAGAGTTGATGAAAATTTATTTTAAAGATGTTGTTTCCACTGGCGAACATGCATGGGCGCCATCATCTGGAGTTTTACCCGATAGCATACTTGAAAATAATTGGTTTCAACCTGAGAAACAATTTCAGTTTGAAACTCCAACAAGTTAATGAGGAGCTTATTACAGAGGATGACTTAAGAAGTAATACAGGAGAAGGATTGGATCATATTAACTTAGAAGAACCAGAAGTAACTAAAAAAAGAGACACAAATGAGAGTGGTGATAAAACTAAAAAAAGGAAGGCATCATCAATTACAACTGAAAAGGAAAAAAGTAAAGTCAGTACTAGTTTAAGGATAACGTCATCAATTGAGAGAATTGCAGAAGTTGTGAAATTGCGTTCTGCAATTATTGTAGGGTCAAAAGACACTCCACTCAGTATTAAGAGTGTTATGGATGTTGTTCGTTTGAATAAACATAATAATGACGATGTTGATGAAGTTCTTATAATTGGTGATGATATTGATGATGTTTTTGATTTGGCAATTAGCGGTGTAACTCTTGTAGCAGAGTATTACTTAAGATTTTGTTTAAAAACTTCTCTTCATGCATGTTTTTATTTTGTTAAAGAGATGCTTGAAGGGCATGATAAGCGTTGTTATGAGATGTTTAGAATGGAAAAACATATTTTTCTTCTATTCTGCAAAACTTTAAATGAACAGTATGGCTTAGAACCAACAAGATACATGACAGTAGAGGAGACGGTTGCTATGTTCCTAATGATGGTAGGACATGGGGTAGGGAATCGAATGATTTAAGAACGATTCCAACACTCTGGGGAGACAGTTAGCAGATATTTTCATCAAGTTTTACTAGCATGTTTGAAATTGGCTATGGACATCATTAAGCCAAAAGATCCAGCTCTTTCTGATGTTCACACTAAATTAAGAGAAGATAATAGGTACTGACCATATTTTAAAAATTGTATTGGAGCTATAGATGGCAAACATGTACCTTGTATTGTTCCTTCTAAGGATCACATAAAGTACATCGGTAGGAAATGTTTCACTTCACAAAACGTAATGGTTGTATGTGATTGGAACATATGCTTCACTTTTGTATGGCCAGGGTGGGAAGGTACTGCACATGATGCTAGAATATTTGATCAAGCACTTGGAATACAAAATCTTTAATTTTCCCCATCCTCCAGCAGGTAAGTGAGACCCTAAAGTTATGTCTTGTAAATTCCCATGCTATTGATATTATTTTTCATATCAATTCATTACTAATATTTTTCTTACTTGAATTAGGTAAATATTATTTAGTTAATTCAGGATATCCAACAATGTTGGACTACTTATGACCATATAAGGGCGAACGTTATCATCTCCATGATATTGGACGTAACTCAAGTTTCAGAAATCCGAATGAGGTTTTCAATTTTTTCCATTCTAGCTTGAGATGTACAAGTAAAAATTACGTGGTGCACTTTATTTGGTCGCCCTCATTTTTCTTTTAAAAACTTTTAACTTGTACCTATTTTTTAAATAACTTCAGCTCCCTTTCCTTCGCTGAGCTGAAGTTCACCAGTTAAGCTGAAGTTCCCCAGTTATAAAGACAAAATTTCAGCTCTAGAGCTGAAGTTGTCTTTGTAATTGGGGATCTTCAGCTCCCGGAGCTGAAGTTCGCAAGCTTCTTCAGGCCCGTATTGCCTTTGCTACTTCAGCCTTGCATGCTGAAGTTATGCGCAAAAGCGGGTAGGGGTGCAATTTTTTTACAAAGCGGGTATAAGTGAAAACATGACACAAAAAATGGGTACGGATGCAAAAGCTCCGATGTACAATTGAACGAACATTTGGAGTTTGGAAAAATAGATTTTCTATTTTACGTTCAATGCCATCTTTCAAGTTTGACACTCAGGTTCATCTTGTTACATCTACTATGGCTATACATAATTTTATATGAAGAAATTCTTCCACCGATGTTGAGTTTGACCATTATGCAAATGAAGATAATATGGCAGATCTTGAAGAAGAAGATGGGTACTCAGACATTCATTTATAAATGCAAGGAATGTCTTCTAATGTTATGAAGTTACGTAATAGAATTAGAGATGATATTATTGAGAACTCTCCTAATGTATAAGTGCTTCTTCTAATTTTTAGGATAACTTTTTATTTTGTTCGCGATTTTTGTTGAGGTGAATACTTTTATATTTGTTAAATGATTATTGATATATTTAAATCATCTTGAAAGAATAAAGTACTTTTTAATTATTATTTTTCCATATTTTACTTAAATAAAATTTAAAAACTTAATTGTTATCTTGGTAATAAATATTTATGATTATTTATCTACTTATATAATATTAACTCCTAAGAAAATCTATTCATGTCCTTATTTGTAATTTGACACTTAAAAGCATTTTTTGAAAAGCTTGGTCAAACACAAATTATTTCTCAAAAGTACTTTTCAAATTGATTAGCCAAACACAAATTGCTTCTCTACAAAAGTATTTTTCAGAAAAGTACTTTTGAAAAAAAACACTTCTCAAATAAGCTGATTTTTCCAACTTGACCAAACGGGTTACTAACCTGTGATACCCATTTATGACATAAGAGTAGTACTTAATTTGGTACTATTTTGCTTCTCAAGCATTTCACTCAGTTCCTTCGATAAAAAAAAAGGAGCCTCTTGCAAAGGATCCATATCAACTTATTGTATATCCATATCACTCATTACCTATGCAGAGATCAAAGCCTACTCTGAGTGTATTACTGGCCTTCTACTGTCAGAATTACAATGGAAAGAGGAGTATTATACACGGTCAAATAAACAGGGTGGTTCTGATAGAGTTTGTAGCAGACTAGATAGAGCATTGGTAACCATGAATGGATGCTGCAATGGGGACATGTAGTAACTGAATATGAACTTCCTTTCATCTCTAATCATTCTCCTATGATCTTGTCCCTCAAGGATAAGGGTAGAAACATTAATATCCCATTCAAATTCTTCAGTGTCTGGAGTGGGCATCAAGATTTCTTGCCTATGGTGCAACAGAGTTGAGAGCAGAAGCTAGATATATGGCCTATAAAGGATATATGGTTAAAGCTTAAGTCACTTAAAGCTTTTTTGAAGCAGCTGAACAACACATAATTCAAAAGCATTTCTCAGAAAATTGTTCTAGCTCGAGAGTGAGGATCGAAAAAATCAGGTGTCATGTGGGAACTAGTAACACAACAATTGAACGACGATAAATCAGACAAAAAAAGAGAAATCTACCAAAAGAGACACAAACATTTAACGTGGTTCGATCAATTGACCTACATCTACTGCGGATATAAGCAATCCACTATATAAAAGAGAGTATAAAATATCGAGAGAACAATTTTACGAAGAGGCAAACACAAGTGACACACTAACCACTTGTCCCGTAAAGTTCTCCCCTAAACACGACTCTCAAACCCATATGGCTACATTGTGGATGTTACTGAATGAGAAGGAAGGATATTCAATTTATAGAAGTCCAAACCTTTTCCTACAAGAAAGGGACTAGCCAAATATGGAAGAATTATAATTCCCTTTTACAAGAAGGAAAACCCAATTATGGTAAATATGTTGTTCTTTCCTTCAAGAGATAGGAAAACCAAATATGGTAAGAAATCAGGACAACCCCTAACAATTCTCTCCCTTTGCCTGAATTTTCTGACAAAATAAACTTGATCCACCTTCTTCATATAATTTTCAACAGGCCGCATCTCCAAATCTCCACCACAAAGTTTGTCTCAACGAGAGTAGCACTCCGGTCAAATTTCTCAAATAAAAATCTTGATTATCGTCAAATAGGTTGCGGCTGGAACTGAACCCGCCAAGATGAACCTATCTTGAACCTCGCTCTGATAACCACTTGTGAGGACCGAAAAACTCAAAGTGTCATGCGGGAACTAGTAACGTAATAATTGAACGACGATAAACCATACAACAAAAGATACAAATCTACCAAAAGAGACACAAATATTTAACGTGGTTCGGTCAATTGACCTACGTCCACTGCGGAGATGAGCAATCCACTATATAAAAGAGAGTACAAAATATCGAGAGAACAACCTCACGAAGAGGCAAACACAAGTGACACACTAACCACTTGTCCCATGAAGTTCTCCCCTTAAACACGACTCTCAAACCCATATGGCTACATTGTGGATGCTACTGAATGAGAAGGAAGGATCTTCAATTTATAGAAGTCCAAACATTTTCCTACAAGAAAATGGACTAGCCAAATATGGAAGAATTATAATTTTCTTCTACAAGAAGGAAAACCCAATTATGGTAAATATGTTGTCCTTTCCTTCAAGAGATAGTAAAACCAAATATGGTAAGAAATCAGGACAACCCCTAACAGAGAGGAATTGCAGTTAACTCAGTAGATGATAAATGCTTAATGTACTGACCAGCTCTTGGGAAAAGAGAAACAAATCTTGCTTGATTTGTAAAAATGGTCACTTGTGGAAGAAAGTGTTCTTAGGTAGAAAGCTCGTGCAAAATGGATACAACTTGGGGATTCCAATACCAAGTATTTCTCAGCTCTGGTTAAAGACAAAACACAAAAGAAGCAGATACTTCATCTTACATCCCTTACTGGTGCACAACTGATTGATCCTCTAGCCATAAAGGAGGAAATTATTGCTTTCTGTAAGTCCCTTATGGGTACAGCTTCCCTTTCAATCCCAGCAGTTAATAGACTCACAATGATTAAAGGTCCAATTCTTTCTCAACAACAAAAAAAGGGAGTTATGTGATGATATTACTGACCAAGATGTATGGTCTCGATTACAGGCCATAGAGGATGACAAAGCTACATGTATTGAAGGATACAACTCTAATTTCTTTAAACATGTTTGGCCAATACTGAAGGATGAGGTGACTGTGGCAGTTAAATAATTCTTTACAACGGGGAAAATGTTTAAAGCTATTAACTGTACTGCGATCACTTTAGTTCCAAAGAATCTTAGTCCTTTGACAGTAAAGGAGTATAGACCAATTGCTTGCTGCACCATATTATATAAGATCATAGAAAAAAATTTGGTTGCTAGGATTCAGAAAGTTATACCCAATTTCATTTGTAATGCTCAAGCAGGCTTTATTCCAGGAAGGAAGATCTCAGATAATATTATCTTAGCCCATGAATTAGTCAAATATTATGGATGGAAAAATGCATCTCCCAAATGTATGGTGAATATTGATTTGCAGAACGCCTATGATTCAGTTGAATGGCCCTATTTGAAACAGGTTATGGGTGAATTGGGGTTCCCTGAAAAATTTGTCTCTTGGATAATGGAATGCGTACAAACTGTTAATTATACTGTGATGGTAAATGGAGAAACTACAAAGCCATTTGATGCTGTTAAAGGATTGAGACAGGGAGACCCCATCTCTCCCTATCTATTTGCAATGGCTATGAAATATTTGAGCAGGAAACTACATGAACTTAAAGATGATAAAGTCTTTAACTTCCACCCTATATGTACCAAATTGAAGTCACCCATCTGAGCTTTGCAGATGACTTGTTATTTTCTAGAGGTTATCTGAAATCAGTTAATGCACTTCACCAAGCCCTCAAACAATTCTCAAAAGCTTCAGGATTACAAGTCAATCTACAGAAAAGCTTTATCTATTTTGGTGGTGTTGATCAAGTGGAAAGAGATAGAATTGTACAGAAGCTTGGAATTTCTGCTGGTGAGTTACCTATTAGATATCTGGGAGTTCCCTTGTCCACTAAGAAGATCTCCTTTATTTAATGGCAACCTTTAATTGAGAAAATAGTGGTCAGAATTACATCATGGATCGCTAAGAAACTCTCCTATGCTGGGAGAGTTCAACTGGTCCAATCTATTTTCTTTGGAGTTCAATCATATTGGTCTCAACTATTTCAAATGCCAGTTAAAGTCCTTAAACAGATTGATGCCTATTATAGAAGTTTTGTGTGGTCGGGCACTGAAACTATTACAAAAAATGCTCTTATTTCTTGGGAGAAGATGTGTTTGCCCAGAACTTTTGGAGGACTAAACCTCCTTAACATAAGAATCTCGAATAGAGTTGTCCTAGCTAATATACATTGGGACCTTGCTCATAAGGATGACAAATTATGGATCAAATGGATCCACGAATTCTATCTCAAAGGCCAGTCTCTCACCACAATCAGAATACCCCAACAAGCTTATTGGATCTGAGGAAAATCTTGGAAGCTCGACAAACTTTGTCCCAAGTGCAGACAAGGAATGGGCCAGGCAGCCTAATCAAACAAATTTATGAGCAGCTGCTACCTAGTTACTCTAAAGTACCCTGGAAATGTGTGATGTACAAGAATTATATTAGACCTAAGGCCAAATTCATCATGTGGTTGCAGCTACAAGACAAGCTCCTCACTACTGATAGGCTAGCAAAATGGGGCATAACTGTTGACTTAGAATGTGTTATGTGCCATACTCACCCTGAAAGTAGAAATCATTTATTCATGGACTGTGATTTCACCAGAGCAATATGGAACAGGATTCTCCTGTGGTTGCAGAAACAGGTAGGACCAACTACTGTATGGGATCACCACATAGCTTGGATAATCCAGAATGAAAAAGGGAGGACTCAACAAATCACATCTTCAAAAATGTCTATGCAGGATGTGTTTATGCCATTTGGAAGGAGAGAAACCAGAGGATCTTTGAAAAGAAATCAAGAAACTGGGAGATTATAGCTGGAGAGATTGCCTACTTGTCCAATGTTAGAGCATCTCATGATGTCCAAGACTTGTTACATAGCATGTTGTTCTAGATTGATTAATCAGATTTGATTGTTGTTTACTAGTTCAACTTAGGCTTTGATGGTTTTCTTTCAGATAGCTAGTTGTGTTGAACTGGCTATGGTATTATAATATTGATTCCTGGTGATTAATATAAATTTAGTTACCCAAAAAAAAAAAGTCGGAAAAATAACTTTAAAACTTATATATTGCTTTTATACTTTAAGGGGGGAATTTATCCGATGAACCGTCCACATTTCGATTCATATCTTCAAGAAACAACGACTAGGAATATATGGATCAGAAAATAGAAAAGCACAAGACTGACTTGGAATTTTAATATCAAGAAAGAGGTAGAGCATATATAACTTATCTATTATATACTTTACTTTAAACCTTTCTACTATTATTTGGCCACGTTTCCAACTAATTACCATACAATATTTCTTTAACAAACTTATCCCTTATTCCCATTATTAAGTCCTTGCTAAGATTTTTTTTGCCTGATTCTGTCAATCAAAAAAAGCGAAGGACCGATAGTTCCAAGTATTTAGATCTGTAGTTCCAGTATATACTATTCTATTCTAGTAGTAATATTTTTCTTGTCCTTTGAAGTTACTCTCTCTACTCTAGTTCCTAATTTTTAAACTTATTTGACGTTTAGAAAAAAAGATGTATTTATTGCTTTTTTTCCTTTCGAATCACCCTTACCTATTCCAATTTATCGTTGAGTGTTAACTAAATAAAATATTTATAAATGTGATAAAGGATAGTTTGGATAAACTATGTTCTTTAATGAAGTATCAATATTTCCTATATAGAGGCGGAGCCAAAATTTCACGTTTATGGGTTCAGGTTTCTCATCATTTTAACTTACTGAGTTCTAAATTAATAATTTGTATATATTTAATGTATTTTTTAGACAAATAAAAAGTTCGAATCAAAGCTATTGGATCGGCCGAACCCGTTTCCGGCGCTCTAGCTCCGCCCCCGTTCCTATATACTTGCTACCACCAATTTCTACAAAACCAAATTAAACCTCATGTAGTATATGGTTTTTACTATAACAAATTTCTACAAACGCAAGAAACGTTTCCTTGGAACCTTTGGTTCTTGATTCAACAGATTAATACCAGGTAGTCGAAATAAGAAAAAACCAAAATTATCTATTAATCATTAAGCGTCAGATAGTCAAAAAGTAAGCAGCTTTCCAAGAAACTTGTGTCATAGATCTAAGTAAGTCTGGATTCTTGTAAAAGACGTTATTGTGTTGTAGTCTACTATGTATAGTCCAAACTCCAAACCAAGTGAGAAATGATTTACTTATAATACTTGACCATGTAAGTAGTAGCTTTTATACACAGTGTTGAGTGTAATATCACTTATTGCAGTATGTTTGCCTCATTTTTAGCTAATTAACATAAATTATTACGAACAATTACTAATAATTATTTTAACTAACAAACTCATTATGGTAAATACCCTTGCAGTTACAGGTTCGTCTGAACCCAGCAACTTTGGCTTAATCCTTGCATATGTGTTAAAAAAAATAAAATAAAATAAAAATTGAACCCTGCAAATTAGATATATAATGTGGTATAATTCTGAACTTGAACTCAAAAAGTTTAATTCTGGATCCGCCTCTGGTCATTGTGACCCGTTCTTACTGGCCAGTTAGGGATTCGAAGTTCATTAGGTTGGAGTATGCTCATGTTCAAACACAGAAACAAGAAGAAAGAATCCAACTAATCTTATGGATACTGAAATAGCTTGAGTATTCCATGCTAATAAAGCTACCAACTATACATATAAAACTAGGTAGTGGGTGAAAAATTAGAGAGGAGAAATAGGAAAAGATTTCATTACAGGTAATTGAGCAGTGATACATTTGCATTTCATGGCCTAATTTTGAAGAACCGAACACATTTCAACTGATCCATAATCTAATAACTCCTCAATCATCTGCTCTATATGATGATCTTCCAGTGTCTTGAATTCTTGTGTGCTACTATCTGCTTCATAACCTACCCGATTCGTTGTCATATCAACACTCATTTGCCCATTTCTTCTGCCAATCCCATTATCTCCCCTGTTCACAGGTGTATATAACTGATTGTCTTGAGCTTCTAATTTTGCCGTTCCAGGCCTTTTTCCCATATTAAGAGACTTCATTTGACATCTTTGTAGTTTAGCTATCAAAGCAGAAGACAGATACTTTGTCGACGATGACTGAGAATCATTATCATTGTAAGGGAAATTTGTGCGCGCTCTTGGTCCACACATGAGCCTTGCTGCTTCATCATATGCTCGTGCTGCATCTTCTGCTGTCTCAAATGTGCCGAGCCATATTCTTGTTTTCCTGTTTTACACAATCAATCAATATAAGTTCACTTCTTTTTCGTCAGGTTTCATTCGATATTCAAAAAAGAAGATGATTGTAAAAACTTTATACTAAAGAGGGTAAGAGTAGGAAATTACAATAAAGGATGTCGAATTTCAGAAACCCAAGAACCCCAATGTCGTTGACGGACTCCACGATATCGTTGTTGTGGTCTAGACATGGAGAATTTGGCAGCTACAGACGTTTGATAAAAGTGTTTGTGAAAATGCCTAGGAGAAGAAAAGTAGTTTCAGCAGAGCAGAGGTGATATGAGAGATACAAGGGGATGGAGCTGAAAGCTTTAAGGGGTATTTGTAAGCGCTCTTTTCGGCCTTCAGCTGGCAATCAATGTAGGATGTGGCCCACAAAGCTTTCTATACCTTTCTTCCGTTCCTTCCCAATTAAAAAACAAAAAAAAAGGATTTAATTTATGGATTTAAATACTGTTTAAGTTATATAAGCTGTTTAAAGTTTTTTTTGTTATTGGTGTAATACTATCTTATCAAGTTACTAATTAGTTAGTTAGTTAATATTTTTCAAAGAGATTTATCTTTAATTATCTTATAAGTAACCTGATAGTTTAAAAATATTTTTTACATCATTAATACATAGAATTTTAAAGTTTTAATTTGTATGTAATAATCTTACACTATCAGTATATTTTAACCGATTATAACAACATATTATACTTTTAGGTTACAAAATTAAGATTACTATACACCGCAATTACATATTGTCATCTTAACCTGATAGCACAAAACTACACTATTAGTGTATATAAATTAAGCTCGAACCAAAATTTTGAAAACAAAAATCAGGGCAAAAGAGATGAGAGAAAGGGGATAAGATAGATGGTACTGCCGACTGTGGACATATTAATATCTATATAGTAAGAGCCCGTTTGGACATACTTCTTTTTTTCCAAAAAAATTCAGTTTTTTTCGAAATCAGCATTTGTTCATAAAATTTTCAATTTTCACTTGAAGATGCATTTTGGAAATTTTTTTGAAAATTTGAAAATTCCAAAAAACTATTTTTTAAAATTTTCACTCAATTCACTCACAAAACTTAAAAAATAACCCAAACTGAACTTTATGTCCAAACACAAGTCTAAAATATTTCAAGTAGTATTTTCTCTTGAAAAATCTTTTCACCATTTTTTGGAATTTTACAATTCTTATGTCCAAACGCCTACTAAGTCATCTGTGTATTTTGTTGGTGAAGGATAGTGCCAGAATGTCTAAAAGAAGAGAAGAAAGAAATGTGAATAGTAGATACTAGTAATTAGAAGCCTAACATGGTTTGACAATTATATATATGCATGTGTGTGCATGATTGGCGGTATAAATTGCCCTGATAATTTATACAAGTAAGATGTTTTAACAATTTTTACGTGAATTATTGTTTGTTTTATTAGTCAGCTTTTGGTTATTGCTAAATTATGTAAAGAGTAATCAATGTGTAAATAGATAGCTACTCTCATGAATAAGAATGATTTCAAAGGATAGGTGGAGGTACCTTTCTTGAGATTAAAGTTTCCTAACATCAAAGGAATATTGGGAATATAGGCTTATACTATAACACACATGAATACTAGTAGAAGATATGATATTATATTGTATTGAATTGAGGACAGGATTACATGGCCACATCACATTTACTAAACATAGGAAATCTGTCCTTATCTCTCGTTGTAAGGTCAAGATTTTCATGGGCACAAACTACGTACTGGACTGCGTGATTTCTCCAAATAATAATCTATTCCTCTCTCTCTCTCTCTACCAAGTGTATAGGTCTGCAGCTGCAATTTTTGACCGTCATTTCTCAGATTGCCATGCTAGATAACGCAATACAAAGAGTAAAACAAGGATGATGTTGACATGCATGTTAGTGGAATCTGTTTCCTCCAAGCTATTCAGGGTTAGGTCATCTCCTCATGCGCCATGCAGCTATATACAAGGTGGATTCAGGATTTAAATTTACTGAGTTCTGATTCTCAATTTTACCGTATTTCATCTAATTTAATAGTTTTAAAATTTACTATTTATACATATTTAATAGGAGTAAATTTTTCGACAAAAATATAGAGCATGAATGAAAACTATAGGCTCAATTGAACCCGTAGCTTCTACAACGGATACGCCTCTAGCTATATATACTCACTACTTAAAAAGGAAACTATCAACCGGAGCTGTTCTATCAAGGTTTGGAAGAGAAAAAAAAAACAGATGTAAGGCGAGTAAGATGACATTGACATGCTAGCTACATCATATTTCTTTGGCTGCTGATAGCAAGGGCATTAAGAAGGCTATAAGATCAATTTCTAAAAGATTGTTACGCTCCTCCATGTGGTTCTCTGATAACTAATTTTAACCATAGATAGTTAGTGTTAAAATTTAATGTAAAATTAAATTTATACTCTCTAACATCCAAAATATATGTCGTTTTAGCCAAATTAATTATATATCGTCGCTTTAGAAATGAATAAGACATTAAGTAGGCGTTTGGACATAAGAAGGGTAATTTTTTTTTTTAAAAGTAGTATTAGGAGTTAAGTTGAAAAATTGTAATTTTAAAAATCTCATTTTCAAAAAAGTTCCAAAAATTTCGTGGACAAACACATTTCTGAAAGAAAAAAAATCGAAAAAAAGGAAAAACAATTTGTGGACAAGCGGATCCTTTTCTTTTTCCTTTTCAAATCTACCTTTGCTACAATAAATGATATAAAATCTAAGGAGAGATGAGGGTTAACAAGAGCAGATATAAAAGGGTAATTTCGTCAAATAACCTTATGATTAATATTAAAAATTATCTTAAAGGGTGGGACATCTTAAACTTTACATATTTCGTAAAGTAAATTTCATGGTTATTCGACTTTACCCAAAAATTACTTTTCTTTCTTTTGTTAGACAAAAATTATTTTACTACGTTTTAGTTATCACAATAATCACTTTGATCATATTTTACAAACCTTTTATCTAAAAAGTCTATTATACCCTTTACATTATAAATCCTCTCATTTATGTAATACCTTTTATATTATAATATACTTTTACCCATGTATTTTACTTATAATTAAAATAACTTAATATTATCTTATTTATTATTTTTATAATATATATTCGTATATTTACCTTTTCTTAATATTAATTTTCAAGATATATAAGTGTCGTTATTAAATTTGTCATTAACATTATCGTGAACAAATCTTAAGTCCACGTTCTTAGTCATGCTTAATGAAATATGTTTAATAAAAATTAAACAAATCAAAGCTCATTAATTTATCAACCAAGCCTTACCCATTAATTTAATAAATAAAATACCCGCATTAAGCAAAATGAGACATCAGATTTACTGTCAAATAAGTAATACTAACAAATAAAGTTTTTAAAAAACTTAATATTAAACATAAATATCTTTTAAACTTCTTTTAGAATTTTTATTGACTATAAAAAATTAGCATTTGTTACAAAAAATCTGTTTTTATTATTTTAAATAAATATTAATTAAGTATTTTATTTTTATTTTTATATTTAAAATATGTTCATGTTTGAATATGATTAAACATATTGAGTGCCATGAAAATAAATGTATGAATATATTGTAAGAGTAATAAATAAAATAATTTAAAGTTATTTTAATTATAAGTAAAATACTTAGATAAATATATATATTAATAGTATATAATATAGAAGATATTAAATAAATGAGAGAATTTATAATGTCAAGGACATAATATACTTTTCAAGTAAATGTATTATAAAATCTAGCCAAAAGTGACTTTTGTGATAAGTAGATAAAAGTAAAATAATTTTTGTGTAACAAAAGAAAGAAAAATGACTTTTGGTTAATGAATATAAAATTAAATGATTTTAACGTAGCAAAAAGAATGAAAGTAACTTTTGCGTAATGAACACAAAGTTGAATGGAAATTTACTTCGATTTCGTAGAGGAGGGAAGTAATTTATAATTTGTTTAAGTCCCATAGGTCGTTCCATGCAAATTAAAGAAGAAAAATTGAGCTTCAAACTTTAAGTAAGTAGATTTAGGAAAATTTCATTCGTCCCCTAAAATTCAGAGATGACCATTATAAACAAAACATCATTTAGTTGGATGTCTGCTCTTAAGGGTTAATGCATGTTTTGAAGCTAATAATTGATGATCAGTTCAGTGGGACGGGATTCAAATGATTTGTGTCTATTTCCACTTTACAAAATGCAAAAGTTAGCAAAGATGGGGTACTCATGCTCAAATGGAGTAGCATCCAAAACTAACCTGGTTGGAATGGGAGCCCAACTTTCTTTCGTATGATTAATCTACCACGAGCAACTTCACATTCAACAAAAGGGGCTGACGCCTTCATTTCTAATCATATGTTCTCATTTCTTAATCTTATTTACTTTTACTATCCCAAGGGTGAAATAAGAAATCTTTATACTCATGCTCTAATAAATACTTTTACCTTCATTTATCTGAAACTTAGAAATATGCACCTTTGGTCTTCGTTTTCGGAATCCTTTAAGTTTTAACAAACTGTTCACTTTAAATCATGTGGTTCCTTTTCTTTTTTTTAAATCCTAGTATCCATATCAGGTCCGAGTAATTAATCTGAATATACGCCGCATAAAACCTATTAAAAGAGAAAGCACTATGAACCAGGACTATCTTTCCATTAAATCATATGGTTAATTACTTACGTGTCTTTTTATGTTGCTCGTGTTTTAGAAGCATCAACATATCCAATAAAATCTTACAAGGAGGGTCGTGTGTATGCAGACCTCACTCCTACCTTGTGAAGGTAGAAAAATTATTTCCGACAAACCTTTAATTAAAGAAACGCATAATACAAGAATCCATATAAAGATAAACAATAATCCAAGTCAGAAAAAAGAGCAAAAGCAATATAGGTTCGAAATCTAAGAATACAAGAATATACTAGTACTACAAGTATAGAAAAAAGCAATACATGTACGAAAACGAATTACGCGTGACAACTTTCTAACTTACTACCCGAATCCTCGATCTCCACACTGTCCTATCAAGGGTCAGTTGCCAATATAACATATTTTCTCTCGAAAATATACATTTCAATTAAGTAAACGTTGTTGGATGTATCAAATAGCACTAGAATGAATGAATATATTGTCAAAGAGTGCAATGACTATGGCGGCAATATCGTACCGCGTAGTCCAAAACTACTAACTTATAACCTAGTTTTACAAAGAAAAATGCCATAAATCGTAAAGGGTGTGAAAAAAGTAGTTTAATGATGAGTGTTGTGATGTTTTACTCAGGCAAAATGATGCGACTCATGCACAAATTTTATGATGGGTCTTCCAGCTAGTGCTAACTTTCCTCATGTTTTTTTGTCTATTTGCCTCAAATGTGTGTCCAAACCTTAGCACCAAAATATTTGCCAAATCTTCATATGATAATGATTTATCCTACGTCTGTCCCAATAGGCAAATTCTGCTTGTTCTTTTTACCCTATTGAGTTTGCAGAGGATTGTTTTCGATAATTATTCTTTTTTAAAAAGTGAGAACAATAATTTTCGCTTAAATAAGTGTATACGGGTGAAATCGAGCTCAGGGTGCATCCCGGCCTCCGACAAAATAAGCCAAGCTCGAGACATGGCGGCAAGGGACCGAAATCGGGTCAAAGTCCCACCAAACCAAAACCCGGGGGCAAGACGCCTGCCTTCGAGAATATCGAGGCCATGATCCCGAAATCGGTCTTGACCTCGAACGACTTCGAAGAACATTGTCATACAACACAACATAGCCAACAGAAAGCCGAAATATCCGTGACGGGTGAATATTACGGCGGGGATCTCGGCACGTATCGATAAGGAACCGACAATTAGTGAATCAGAAGATTTTTTTACCTTTTATAGAGTTGTACCTAATATAGGACTCCCCTACTAGGGGGTCTGATAGTTCATGAAGTACAGGGTAATACGCATTCAAAAGTAATATATTATTTTTTTTGTTTGTCTCCAGCTCTTGTTCTTTTTCATCTATACCGGTCTTGGTGAGCTCGGTTCGAGATTGACTATTTCACTAAAGCTGAAACTATCTAACTCGTGTGATTTGAATTTATTTTGTCTTTGTTTATTCAATAGCAACTTAATTCATCTCTTTGTATCAAATTAATTTGTGTATCCTTAAAACTACTTACAAATTTAATTGTTATCTGATTTTGAGGGTAAACAGTTTGGCGCCCACTGTGGTGCTAAGGATAATAGCGGCAATTTGATACAAATTCCCGTAACACACCCTATTTTACACATGTACTTTGAAGTGTCTTTGATTCCATGTCAAAATTGAAATGTCAAACTCCCAATCTGCCCCTCTAAACATGGATGCAGAGTCCAACCACCATGGAGAGAACAACAATGTAGCACCCAGTAACGAGGTTCCCCCAGTCGATCTCGGTGGAGTTTCGGTCGCACACCCTATCAATGTTAGTTCGCATGTGGCCATTAACACAAATTTGCCTATCGATCCCGAAAATAACGTACGCGGGGAAGTCCTATCTATTGTCCAGAATACACATAGCAGTGAAAATATTGGGATCAATTTGCGAGTAATCTTCGAAATGTTACATGCTTAACAGAAAGCGATAGCCCTGTTGCAGAATCAAAGCCGAGCGCCGAGAGCCGAGCGCCGAGCTGGGTTGAGCCCGAGCCATCCCGGGAAGTCACCCATAGAAATGAACCAATCACGAAGAGGCCAAATGAAAATGAATCAGGGACTAACCCTGAGATCATAAAAATGGCTGAGGAATTGAAAAAACGGATAGAATCGAGGGAGAAGAAAATTGAAGGCATGACAAAAAGTGGAAACCTACAATTCTAGGGTCGACCATCCTTGGGGCACCTCCGATATTGAAGGGTCTGGATTCCAAGAAATCTGTTCAAAAACCTTCTCCTCTGAGTGCAACGCCGAAACCAATCCCAAATAAGTTTCGCATGCCCGAGATTCCTAAGTACAACGGAACGAACGACCCAAATGAGCATGTGACTTCCTACACATGCGCCATCAAAGGGAATGACTTGGAGGATGACGAGATCGAGTTTGTCCTGCTGAAAAAGTTCGGGGAAACTCTGTCCAAGGGAGATATGATATGGTATCACAACCTACCTCCTAATTCTATTGACTCGTTTGCTATGCTTGCATATTCCTTCGTAAAAGTACATGTCGGGTCTATCAAGGTCGAGACCAGGAAGTCGGACCTTTCAAAGTGAAATAGAGCGATAATGATATGTTCAGGGAATTCGTGTCCCGGTTTAAAAAAGAATAGATAGACTTGCCTCCGATCGCGAACAATTGGACCATTCAAGCCATCACCCAGGAACTCAATGCTCTAAGCTTGTTGGCTTCACAGCAACTGAAACAAAATCTGGTGGAGTACCCGGCTGTCACTTGGGCTGACATTCATAATCGGTATCAAACAAAAATCAGGGTCGAAGACGATCAACTCGACGCCCGTTCCGAGTAAGTTTATCCCATCAGAACAATCGATAGAGTCACGAGAGACGTTGATCGTGAACTAAGGTCGAACAGGTATCGGTATCATCCATACAACGGAGACCGAAAAGATAGTGGATTTGGGCGAAACCTCGTGAAAAGTAAAAAAAGAATTGATCGAGGTCAAACCAACCGGAGACTCATGAGCAAAAATAATTTCGACAGGTCCATAAGCCGAAGGAAGCGCCAAGTCTATCGGAGTATAACTTTAACGTCATCGCCGCTGCCATCGTACCCGCCATTGGACATATCAAAGACACCAAATGGCCTCGACCTCTACAATTCGATCCATCCCAAAGGGATCCTCACCTAATGTGCAAATATCATGGCACTCACGGTCATAGGACAGAAGATTGCCGACAATTAAGAGAGGAAGTAGCCCGGGTATTAAATAACGAGCATCTCCGAGAGTCCCTGAGCGATCGAGCCAAGAACTACTTTAGGAACAGAGATTCTGGTAAACAGATCGAACATGAGGAACCTCAGCACGTCATAAACATAATCATCAGTGGGGTCGATGTTCCCCAGGGGCCGATGCTGAAACGCACCAAAGTATCTATCACAAGAGAAAAACGGACTCGGGATTATGTTCCGGAGGGAACCTTGTCTTTCAATAATTAAGACGCCGAGGGATCATGCAGCGCCACAAAAATACACTGGTAATATCAGTACTCATAAATAAATCTCAAGTTAAGCGTGTGTTAATTAATCCAGGTAGATCGGCCAACATCATTAGATCGATGGTCGTGGAACAGCTCGGCCTACAAGATCAGATCGTGCCTGTGGTCCGAGTCCCAAACGGGCTCAACATGTCATATGAGACCACTAAAGGGGGGATTACGTTACTTGTGAACACCACCAGGACCGATCAGGAAACAGTTCTATGTGATTGACGGGCACATAAGGTACAATGCTCTATTCGGAAGACCATGGATTCACAACATGAGGGTGGTACCCTCGACTCTACACCCGTTGTTGAAGTTCCCGATGCCGGGAGGATTAAAAACAATTTACGGAGAACAATCGGCCGCCAAAGAGATGTTCGCGGTAGGTGAGGCGGTCCCAATATCAACACTTTCGGCACTGAAGGAGCTGGGTCCTATCACCAAGGGAGAAACCAAATAGTAACTACTGGCACTAACTCTGTCCCAACCGGAGAATCAGGAGATGGGTGAGGACGACAATTACGGGGTTCCCAAGTCTTTCGTAGCTCCCGACGATTCCGACACTACCAAATCAACGGTCGAGGAACTGGAGTAAGTCGTACAGATAGAACACTTTCCCGATCAAAAGGAATACCTAGGCACAGTGTTGAATCCCGAGCTTAGGAAAAAATTCATTCAATTTCTTATAGCTAAAGAATATTGTTTCGCTTAGTCCTACCTTGATTTGACAGGGATCCCGCCAGAAATAACCACTCACAGGCTAATTTTGGACCCGGAATTCCACCCGGTCAAGCAGAATAGGAGACCCCAGTCCGAGGTCAAACATGCTTTCATCAAGGACGAGGTATCTAAACTCCTTAAAAAAGGATCCATCCGGGAGGTTAAATACCCGAACTGGTTAGCAAATATTGTAGTAGTCCCTAAAAAGGGAAACAAATTAAGAATGTGTCTGGATTATAAAGACTTGAATAAAGCATGTCCCAAGGACTCTTTCCCTTTGCCTAACATCGATCGGCCAACCATGAGATCCTTAGTTTTCTCGAAGCCTATTCCAGGTACAACAAAATTCGGATGGACCCGGGTGATCAGAAAAAAACTTCCTTCATCACAAAGTATGACACCTACTGCTATAACGCGATGATGTTCGGACTAAAAAACATCGGCGCCACTTACCAACGCCTAGTAAATCGAATTTTTGAAGAACAAATAGGAAAATCAATGGAGGTTTACAATTGACGATATGTTGGTTAAGTCCCAGCGAACAGAGGACCATTTGAAACATTTGAAGGAAACTTTCAGCATATTGAAGAAATTCAATATGAAGTTGAACCCGGAGAAATATGCATTCGTAGTCGGGTCCAGTAAATTCCTCGGATTCATGGTATCCAACCAGGGAATCGAGATCAACCCAAATAAGATCAAGGCCATCGAAGATATCACTGTTGTGGACAGTGAAGGTCGTACAAAGGTTAACCGAACGCACATCCGCCTTGGGACTATTTATATCGAGGTCATTCGACAAGAGCCACCGTTTCTTCTCACAGTTGAATAAAAAGAATAACTTTTCATGGACCCCAGAGTGCCAACAGGCCTTGGAGGATCTCAAGCAATATCTATCGAGCCCATCGCTTCTTCACACGTCAAGGACAGACAAACAGCTATACCTATACTTGGCAGTATCAAAGATAGCGGTAAGTGGAGTCCTGGTCCGGGAAGATAAAGGTACGCAATTTCCAATTTACTATTTTAGCAGGACTCTTGGCAAGGCCGAAACTAGATACCCTCACCTAGAAAAGTTGGCGCTCGCTTTGCTAAGCTCCTCTAGGAAGCTAAAATCGAACTTTCAGTGTCACCCTATATGGGTCACAACCACTTATCCATTGAGGAATGTAATACATAAACCCGAGATTTCAGGATGGTTGGCCAAATGGACCGTGGAGATCAGTGGGTACGACATCAAATATCGGCCTCGGACCGCCATAAAGTTTTAAAATTTTGGCGGACTTTACGCCGACCCTAATACCCGAGGTCGAAAGAGAGTTGTCATTGAACTCGGGGACTTCTTCGGCAATCTGGACCCTCTTTACGGACGACGCCTCAAACGCAAAGAGGTCCATACTGGGCATTATATTGAAGACACAAACAGGTAATGTAGTTGTTGATACCCAATTTTTCCTCAAATTATTTTTAAATTTGCATATATACCTTCAAAATCAAGTTCCATAACAATTGGTATTTTTCCATAATTTTCTCATATTTTTAGAAATTTATTTCTATTTTTGGCCTTGATAAGATCAAATTATATCACAATCGGTTAAATTGGCACATTTTGACTATAATTGCAATAATTTTGCAGTTATAGCCTAACCATATATTTTTATGCTTCTTCTGATTATTAGTTATTTTAACTAATTTTAATTAAAGCATTTAACATTTTAATTGAGTATTTAACAGCTAACCACATTTTATTTAAATCCTAACCCCAATTAAACCCAAACTCACCTGATTAAATTAAACCCAAACCCCCAAGCCCAACACCATATCATACCCGGCCCAACCCCAAACCAATCTTGAGTCGTTGATCAAATTAGATCAACGACCCATATTTCTATTACCTTAATTAAACCCTAGACTAACCCCCCCCCCC
>ML382883.1:2692-46721 GCA_005239525.1 Nicotiana knightiana | reverse complement strand
ACCCCAAACCAATCTAAGCCGTTGATCAAATTAGATCAACATCCCAGATTTTTGTTACCTTAATTAACCTAGACTAACCCCCCCCCCCCCTCTCATTCTTACCGGTCCCTCATCTCTCTAACTCTCTCTCTCTCTCTCTAGTTTCTTCTAAAGACTTCCAGTCTTTTCTTCTCTTATGAAGATGGCTCGTCTTCTCCGACTACCTCTCTTGCCGGAAACCATGGGTCCTCTCTCCTCTTAGCTTCATGGCTCCCTCCTACACCGGATATCACTGTCTGGAGGTCCTTAGGAGATCCTGAAGAGGTTCACCTCACCCCATTACTGTTCATGCCGTTCTCCAGCCATCCATGGCCGTCTAAGTAAGATTCTGTTATTTCCGGCTAAACTAGTGGTTTATAAGTCGTTTCTCCTTCTCTTTGGGTTGTCTCTGTGAAACCCTAATTACTAGTCTCTGATTTTTTTAGATCTGGAACAGATCTTGGCATATTATGAGCCATTTTTGGTGTTTTCAAAGGTTGTTCCGTTTTCCCTAAAACGATTCTTCATCTTCAAACTAGGGTTTCATAACCCCTTTTTAAAACGGTTTTCCTATGATTCTTCAGTGTTATCCTAGGATTTCTACTATGTTTTAGCGATTTATTTAAGTATCTCTCTTTATCTGAGTTATTGTGTTAAAACCCTAGTCTTTAGTCCTAAACCTTGAGTTCCTGATTTTGTCTCTAATAATATGTTTGCATATGTGCTTGCATCTCATGAGCTTTATGATTCTCTGAAATTTACCCTATGGTGTTCATCTATGTCTTTGATTTTCTTGCTTTTCCCTCTTACATCAATGTTTACTCTGTAATTCATGTGAATCCCTAATTTCATATGATTTTACTCTACTGTGATTACTAGGGTTTCAGATTTCTTGACCATTATCTATTTAATTCGTGTTGACTTCCTTTAGCTGATGTTGTCCTTATTCGAGTCCCTGATTCCCTGGGATTAGTGTCCTTCACTGATCTCCTATGGTAATACATTACTGATTTTGACCCATGAGTTATTCACTTGCCTTATTTGATTGATTCTACTGTTAATCGATTCTTATAGACCTTTCCTTAATTAGATTTTCTGAACCTAGACTAATTACTTGTTCTATATGCTGAAATTATTTCCCTGTGTGGTATTCCAGTCATACGTGATACTTTCCCTAATTGGTGCTAATTTACTGAGATTTGAACCTCACTCGAGAGTTTCTTGCTGATTTCCATCATTCCCTGCCTTATTTTTCGTAGTTGATTATGTTGATTCTTATGACATTCATTAATTAATATGTTATGCACCTAGCCTAATTACCTACCCTATACTTGTATTAGTTTGAAATATTTCCTTATGTATTATATGTCAGCCATGTGGTATCTTTCCTTATTTGTCACATGTCTACTATTGAAAGTTAATCCCTTAATTAGAGGAAGTAATTAAACTGATTGATTCTGATTCCCTTAATTGTTGTCTGACTTTGATCTGCACCTTATTTACTACTGTTTTCAAAGCTATATATACCCAGGACTCTTATTTTCCAAACACACGAGCTGATTTGTTCAACTCTCTCTCTCTCTCTCTCTCTAACACAATTAAAAAAAATCTCTGCTCTCTCTCTCTCTCTCTCTCTCTTATGTGCTAGTTACTGCTATTTTAAGTTAGCCGGCTGCAAGCCAAGGCTAACTATTGTGCATCTCCTACTTCCTGTTTGTGTTACTGCTTTCTTCACTTCACTAGTATGTTCTAATTCAAATTTCAGTTCTCAAACTAACATGTTTCTATTACTATTGTAATTCAGTGTGTTTCTAATTTGATTTTACTTATTATTCAACATGTATCTAGGATCTTGAACTCCCTCTGCCTGTTAAGTTTATGCTTTACTTGTCAATGACCAACATGTTTTTGTTTCTTGTGTGAATCCCCATGCCTATGATTGGTACATTAGTTTAATCATGGTCTTGGTTGTTTTGGTGTTAATCTAACCTAGTACTTTACTGTACCCCCTAATCCTCTGAATCCTTAGGAGCTTCTGATTGCATGCCTATATGTGTGTCTGCCTGCTACATGTTTGCCCTCACATGCTCTGTATTTGTCCCTCAAATCCCATTACCCCTGTTTGTGATTGTTGGATTATCCCTGGTCCTGTGTGTGATGTTGAACTTCTATTCCAATCAAATTTCCCTCTTCAAAACTGTTTTCTTACTTACCCTTTCTCAAAACTGTTTTCTTACTTAAATCTTTTAAAAAATAAAAAGCACTCTCACATATACTCTTAGAAATCTAGGTTCCGCCTCTTCTGTGTGAGCATTGCCTTGGGACCCTTGAGCTCCCTCTGAACTTTAACACACAGAGGTTGTCCATTCCATATTACACTTACTCTATTTTGGCTATGAAAATCTGGGTGTGAGCACTGCCCGGGAGCCCTTGAGGTCCTTAGGGAACTCTAACACACCCGGATTATGAGAAGGTTGCGAAATAATACCTGACATTGATGACCTGGAGACTTGAGCCTATTCTGTAGGCTCCCTATAGTTAACTTCTTATTTTCCTTCTATTTCAGTTGTGTAATTCATATTCAGTGGCATGTAATAATTAATTGTAAAGAATTCTGGGGTCGGATAGTGAAAATGGATGGGAGATATGCATGCCGTAGTATAATTAAGGGTAGAAACCATGCTTCTAGGTTTATTTCTCTATGCGCAATAGCAGCCATGTTTAGGTACACCATGACATGCATTAGATATCATGCTACTTAGGATGTATGTGTATTCAACATCTCATCTACGCTTAGAAATCTTGCCTATAGGATAAACAATAAAATAAGTTGCTATTGCGTGATTCTGCCCATGTTCTGAAATTTCACTAGAAGTACTATCTTAGGATAAATAAACTGTAATCATCTCTCATCATGCTATACACGTAGAGATCCTGTTTTAGGTAAACAACGATTAAAATCTGTCACCTATGTTATTCCTGAAACTGTGCATAATGCTGTGATTCTATGTGCATTTAGAAATCATGTTTAAGTTATTATGCATCATGCTACATTAGATATCATACGATAGGATCATATCTATTTAACTGCATTTAGTCTAAACACAGAATAGTCCCCTGTTCTCAGCAACTGGTAATTAGTCTTTGTATATCTTCACACCTAGAATCGCATGTTATTAGCTATAAACAACCTAGAGTCATTAACAAATCTGAATAATTGTTGCATGTTATCCAACACTTAGGCAAGCCTTAGGTAATTAACTTAAAAAGATAAAATCAGAATTGTCTTTGCGATCATGCTTAACTATCAGCATGCTTAAAACCAGTAGGCAATCCTGATTAAGACTTCCTCTCTGTTATGCAATAATTTGTCTTTGTGTTATCACCTAGATACCATGCTTTAGGATTCTGAATTAATATGGACCTTAATTTTGTATGAGACATGCTGCTTGTGTGTACTGTGTGTGGAGGAATATTTGAGCCTTTATCTGTTTTCTATGCCTTCCTTTATCTACAGTCCTACTTGTTTTGTTATCTGACGCCTTAGAATTTTACCTTTAAAACCTGAGGGCCTGCCTAGAACCTCATTTAGGATAGGAGTCCTAATTTCCTCCGAGACTGATAGGAAGGGACGGGTAACAGCATGCAATAGAGGTCGAAACCAACACTCGTTTTAATAACCTTACGGGGTGGGAAGGGTAGAATATGGATATGATGACCGGTGCGCTAATACCACGTGTAGCCCCTCTTCGAAGAGTGATTACCGGGTATTGCATTGACGTGATCCATATTATTATAAACCTAGGACACCTTTATCTGCTAGCTCGTAATTCCTTTTCAAAAGATAATCTTCTTTACCGTTTCTTTAAAAAATCTGCATGCTTAAGACTTAAATCCCCTTTTATTTGATCCTTTACTTGTTGTTTGCTAATTGTACAAATTCCCGAATCCATTTGGCCGGGAACTACACTTGTGGATCTTGAGGGGTGCCCAACACCTTCCCCTTAGGATAATTTAAGCCCTTACCCAAATCTCTGGTTAGCAACGTAGTTATAATTGAACCCCTTAGGTGCCCTAACGCACCGTTAAAATCATTAGGTGGCGACTCTTCAAAATATGCAAATCCCTTTCCCAAAAGGAAAGAGTTATCCCAACCAATATCATAAACCCGATTCCGCAAGGAAAAAAAAGGGGTGCGACAGTAGTTAGACAATCTATTGGGACTGTATAAATTAACTAACAACGAGGTCGTGTATGAGGCCAAGATTGCAGGTCTCGAACTTGACAAAAGCTTGCGGGCAGAGGTTATCGAAGTTAAGTGCGACTTGACGAGCGCAAAACACACACTTAAATAGTGCTCACTAGTCAAATATAGTATAGATAAATTATCGTATCCACATGGATCGGAGTTAAACAGTATTATCATAGTTTGTAGCTACAATTCTATCTAGGAGGATCAACAATTCAGATTTATATATTAATAATAAAATTAAACTAAGAATCTAAAATTATTGACTAATGACAATCGAAGCAAGGACTAAACAAAGGAAGATATCAATGAGGAAAATAGGGTTTTGATAGGATAGGAGCAAGATAATTTCCTAGGAATTAACACTAGATAATTCACTTCAAATGTTCAAGTAACTCTCTCGAATTCACTTAATTATCAGTACAAATGTTTAGTAGAAACTCATCTCTCGATTAAGTCTCAACCAAACAAGATGAACCAATTTACGCTTTGTGAAGATATGCAAGAATTCCTAGCGGATCCGTCTTTAGAAAAACCTCTTTCGATTATTCTCCTAACTAGATTTAAGAAACGATTCAACTAGCCTCTTTTGATTACTTAGTAGAATCTATGAACTCAACCAACAATATAACGCAAGGATATCAGAAGTTATGCCTCTTCCGATTACAAGAACAAGTGAATATAGATACAACAATTAAATTCTCCAAAATGATTCAAATACATAATAATAGGGTTATAATCCGCAAACAATCATCAATACACCAAATGCATCAAACCCCAAAATGTAACTAAAGTATAGGAAAACATAAATTCAATCCAAACTCGGATCTTGACTGAGGAAGGAATGATGAAATCCTTGTGCTTGGGTTCTTCCAACTCCTCCTTAGCCTCCCTTAGGTCGAAAATGTGTCAAAAGTGCTTCTAAAATGGTGTTTTGGTGTATTTAAGCCGCCCCCAAAACAAACCCCGGACGAAACTATCCTTTTTTAGCAGAAATGGGAAGTCACTTTAACATTTTTGGGCTACCGCGCCTCACCCCGTGCCTCCGCATGTATGAAATTCTAGAACGTGACAAAATATGATTTCTGGCCACTTTTTGCACTAGCTCCCCGTGGGGCATGCTGCGGCCACGGTAGTGCAAATTGTGGCCATAAATGAGTTTTTCAAACTTTTGACATCCATACTTGGTTTTTGATCCCGACTTAACTGCTTGGGCTTCTACTCAGACTTCAAAGATCTAAATAGCTCGAATTAGCTTCACAACATCTACATAACTCGAAATCACTCGTACAAGACATAAAATACACAATAAGTGCAAAAATACTACAAATTAAAGTTCAACATAAGTAAAGTGCAGTGAATTAGAGTGTAATAAGCGACTAAAATATGTGATTATAGCCTACCATCAATACCCTACACTTAAACCATTGCTTGTCCTTGAGCAATAAAACCACAATTCACATAGACACGGGACTTTTAAACAACTCTCCTAACTCATCACTCCAAGAATAATCAAACATATTAAGCACAATACCGTAACATCCTCGCCTCAATAGTTGACTCAACAACACCACACTTTTCACAACCTGCTCACTTACTCTAACACAGAGGTCAATAACATAATCTTTTCTTCATGAATCAAGTGCTCTCACACAACAATAGAGAGTAGTTCCATACACAATAAATTTTAAGAACAATTAGGAACTCAAGATAGGAAGAATTCGCTCATTTTCAGAAACAACATTCATGTGCCACAAAAGATATACCATAAGCTTTCCCGTAATGTACTAATCTACTAATTGATCTCAGTCAGTCAAGGATCAAGTAGGACTTTATTTGGTTGTAATGTAAGTTGCGGGATGGGTAGGATATATTTGATATAAACGTGACTACACCTCCCTAAGCACTTTATTACATACAATTTAACCATTTAAAACTCCATATCATAACTCCACTTTCACATCAGTATACATCGGCTCCCAACTTCTTTAAGCACAAATACATCAAGAGCTACCACTATTACTTGGTGTAGTTAGTTTTTATTTTTTTATTTTTTTTAGTTCAAGTGGCTCTTACTTTTTTAAAACAATGCACCTTTCTCCTAATTCAATAGCTCCACTCAAAATCCAAACCAACACCTCACACTTCAACTTTTACAAAGTTCATAACAAATTCAAGTGCTCGTGAGAGTTTAAAAGGTTCGAATAGATGGTCAATGCAAACAAATGGGTAATGCTTGGAATGTGGTTGCCAAAGAAACATGATTACAAGCTCAAAGGTTTTAATTAAGATACAATTAGGTGGTTACAACATATAACTGGCTCAACAAAGAAACATCTATATCACTTCCAAGACTGAATAAAACTACTATTTCGCTTTGCAAACACACGGGGTAAGTTCTAGACATCAAATGCAATGCACAGAATAAACAAAACCTCACACACACATGACACATAACTCACTTAGGATCGGACTCATCGAGACACTCTAGTCAAAGCAGTTAAGCAAAGTTAAGATCATACAATTTATGATACTTATACAAAAGTCAAAAACTGAGCCTAGGCATAACAACTAAAGCACTTATTATTCACAAGGCTTAATAATGTCAAGCGATATTTCTTTCATTTAAAATCATAGGACAGGGTTTCCTACTCCTAAAAAAATTAAAAAATCAAAAATAAAAACTAACTACATCCGGTTCAAATAAAAAATAACTTGAAAAGAACTGTGGTACAAAAAACCCCAAGGGGGATTACACTACCTAAAGAAAACAATTTTATTTTTTTCGACTTTTAAAATTTTCAATCAAAGAAATAAAAACAAACACACATTTACATATTTACATCCCCACCCCACACTTTAAATCGTGGCATATCCGCATGACATACAAATAAAAAGCAAGAGGTAAATAAAACTCCCATGGAATTTTACCATTTTCGAGAACTTGTGAAATTCACCCCTAATTCTGACTTCATTTTTGTTTTCGATCCTCGGGATTCTTTATGGAGCTCATTAGGCCAAAGTGCTTTAAGAATATTTGAAAGACCCTCTCTTTTCTTTCTTTCTTGTCCTCATTTTAAGCGGTGGATTGTTCTTGTAGGATTATCCTCAACTTATTTTTGCATTCATTCACAAGACCAATCCCTGCACATTCCTGTAAATCCCCAAAAATAAAATTCACATGATCAAGGTTAGAATAAGAAAATGAAGAAGAAAGGTCATGTGAGTATTCCTCTGGTATTTCCAAGACCATTTGTTCCTCATTCTCTTTACTAAAATTTTTAAATGTGGATAGGTGGATGGGGATTTGAACTCTTCTTTTATTGATGCACAATCAACCAAAGCATCATCTTCAATCATCTCAATTGAAAAAGAGTCCTCTTGTAGAGTGGAAAACTCTCTTTGTGGATGTTTATCATCTTGGGTAGGCTCATTCTCCCTGGGAATCACCTCCATATATTCTCTATCACAATGCAATGACCTTTCTGAAAGTGTACTTATTCGTTGATTCATTTGCATTGTTAGGTTGTTAGTGGCTTCATCATCGTGTGTAAATCTCTCTTCCACCTTATTAACGAACTTATACATAAGCTCTTCTAAACTAACATTCTCCGCCTGATGTGGTTGTCTCACTTCGCTTGCATTCCAGTCATAATAAGGGTATTCATCCCAACCAGAATCAGAATTTTGTCCATATGAATCCTCATACTTGTATGGACTAGAGACAAAGTGAGAGTGTTCAAAAGATGAACCAAAGGAAGAATACATACCTGCTTGATAATCAACCCATAGATTATTTCCACCACATTTAAAACACATAGCACACCGCTGATAATATTCAGCTGCTAACTCATCAACCATTTTCTCAGGCTGGTTGTACTCCATCTTCACATATTTTCGAGTTCAATATCAAGAATATGCTCTTCAAGATTTCTTCAACAAAAGAAATCTTAAAGAGAAGTTCACCAAACAAAACCAAAATAAAAGAAAACATTAGAAGCTAATTCCTAAATCAACACTATAAACTATTTAAAACACTATTGATTTTAGATCCCCGAAAACGGCGCAAAACACACACTTAAATTGTGCTCGCTGGTCAAAGATAGTATAGATTAATTATCATATCCACAAGAATTGAAGTACAGTATTATCTTAGTTTGTAGCTAGATTTCTATCCAGGAGGATCAACAATTCAGATTTATATGATTAATAATAAAATTGAACTAAGAATCTAAAATTATTGACTAATGACAATTGAAGCAGGGACTAAACAAAGGAAGATATCAATGGGGAAAATAGGATTTTGATAGGATGGGTGCAAGATAATTGCCTGGGAATTAACTCTAGATAATTCACTTCTAATATTCAAGTGAGTCTCTCGAATTCCCTTAATTATTAGTACAAATGTTTAGTAGAAACTCCTCTCTCAATTAAGTTTCAAACTCACAAAATGAACCAATTTAAGCTCTATGAAGATATGCAAGAATGCATAGTGGATCGGCCTTTAGGAAAACCTTTTTCGATTATTCTCCTAACTAGATTTAATCATGATTCAACTAGCCTCTTTCGATTACTTAGTAGAATCTATAAACTCAACCAACAATATAATGCAAAGATATCCCAAGGTAAGCCTCTTCCGGTTACAAGAACAAGTGAATATAGATGCAACAATTAAATCTTCCAAAATGATTCAAATACATAATAATAGAGTTATAATCCATAAACAATCATCAATACACCAAATCCATCAAACCCCAAAAGGATCTACTCCATAGACATGGAGAAGTTCTTCAAAAATATAACTAAAATATAGGAAAACATAAATTCAATCCAAACCCGGATCTTGACTGAGGAAGGAATGATGAAATCCTTGTGCTTGGGTTCTTCCAACTCCTCCTTAGCCTCCCTTAGGTCGAAAATGTGTCGAAAGTGCTTCTAAAATGGAGTTTTGGTGTATTTAAGCTTCCCCCAAAACAAACCCCGGACGAAACTACCGTTTTTAGCGGAAATGGGAAGTCACTCTAACATTTTTGGGCTACTGCGCTGCCCCATGCAGCGCGCATGTAGGAAATTCCAGAACGTGCAAAAATATGATTTGTGGATAATTTTTGCACTGGCGCCCCTGCGCCCCGCGGGGCATGCTGCGGGGCGGTAGTGCAAATTGTGGCCAGAAATGAGTTTTTCAAATTTTTGACATCCAGACTTGGTTTTCGACCCCCGAACGTGATCCCGGCTTAATTGCTTGGGCTTCTACTCCGGCTTCAAAGATCCAAATAGCTCGAATTACCTTCACAACATCTATATAACTCGGAATCACTCCTACAAGACATAAAATACACAATAATTGCAAAAATACTACCAATTAAAGATCAACACAAGTAAAGTGCAATGAATTAGAGTGTAATAAGTGACTAAAACACGACATTATAGCCTACCATCACGATTCCCTCCTTGTGGTGAACCAAGCTAATGGGACGTTCGAAGACAGAGAGGAACGAATGCAAAGATACCTAGATAAACTTCAGGTAACGTTACATTGCTTCAAGGAGTGGACTCTACAACACGTGCCTCGGGATCAAAAGAGTGAATATGATGCCCTTGCTAACTTGGGATCGTCGGTCGACGACGATGACTTCAACTTGGGGGCGGTCGTACAACTCATGAGATATGTAGTAAAAGAAGGTCACGTCGAGATAAACTCAACAAGCCTAACTTGGGACTAGAGAAATAATTATATAGAGTATATGAAGACCAGAAAATTGCCTTCGAACCCTAAGGAATCGAGGACTGTGCGTATAAAAGCGGCTCGGTTTAGCCTGTCCAAAGACGGTACATTGTTCTGAAGAACGTTCGATGGCCCACTCGCAATATGTCTAGGACCTGGAAACAATGAGTATGTTCTGAGGGAAATCCTTGAAGGCACCTGTGAAAATCATTCGGGCGCCGAATCATTAGTTCAGAAAATAATAAGAGTCAGCTACTATTGGATCGACATGGAAAAGGACGCGAATGAGTTGATACGAAAATGTAACGGATGTAAAAGGCATTCTCCGATGATTCATCAGCAGGGGAGCCGCTACATTCGGTCTTGTCGCCCTGGCCGTTCCTGAAATGGGGGATAGACATCGTCGGCCCCCTTCTATGGGCACCCGGTAAGGCTTGATTTATATTGTTTATGACTGACTATTTTTCTAAATGGGTGGAAGCCCAGGAATTTGAGAAAGTCAGGAAGAAGGAAGTCATTTATTTCATCTGGGACCATATAATACGTCGGTTTGGAATGCCAGCTAAGATCGTGTGTGACAATGGGAAGCAGTTCATCGGCAGCAAAGTAAGCAAGTTTCTCGAAGATCATAAGATCAAAAGAATCCTGTCAACACCTTATCACCCTAGTGGGAACAAGCAAGTGGAGTCCACGAGCAAAATCATACTCCAAAGGAAAATGGAAAGAAATCTTGCCCAAAGTCATATGGTCTTACTGTAGTAGACCATAAATACGAGTATGGAATTATTAGATGAAAGGCGCGAAGCCGCCCTCGTCCGGATGGTAACAAAATCAACGGATCGAAGGTATTACATTCGAAGAGACAACCTTCGGCACTTCAATGTCGAGAAATTAGTGTTGAAGAAGGTCACATTAAACCCGGAACCCGAACGAAGGGAAGTTGGGGCCGAACTGGGAAGGCCCGTATCAAATTATGAAGATCACCGAAAAAGGACCGTACAAACTCGGAGCAATGAACGATGAGGGAATACCGAACAACTGGAACATAACTCATTTTAAACGATATTACTCCTAAGGTACGACCCTGTTTACTTCTTTTATTTATTTACATTTATTACTAACACTTGTAGGTATTTGCCAAAGAACGATATAATTTTTTTAGACCTAAAAGCACGCGCTGCACTCTTTTTATATTGAACCGATTTTGTCCCAGATGCGTTTTTCGGCAAGGTTTTTAACGAGGCAATAGTGGATCGTGATAACTTAGAATCGAAGACCAGTTGACAACAGTATTTGAGGCTTCTCTATGATCGGCCTCAAACACTTGGGGGGCATCACCCTTGGATAATGATTTTGGTAAGGAAAGAAACTTTGTTCTCGAATAGTTTAGGCTCGATCGATAGGATTTACTGCAAGGACCAAACGGTCGAATAAACCGCCCACATAGACCGCCCGAGCTCAGACACAAAGCTTGAACATATGTGTTAACTTTGTATATTATGCACAAAAATGAAAGGAAGTTTCTACCTTGCGGATAAATATTTTACCTCTTGAAATTTTTTTTTTCTTACATATGATCCCCTAAAGATATCGAGCCCAAGGTCCACCTTGTTGATACCTAATTTTTTTCCAAAATAGTTTTAAAATGCATATATGACTTCAAAATCATGCATTAGTTTCAATTGGTATTTTCCCACAATTTCTACATTTTCTAATTAATTTGCCTAGTACTTTATTTCTAATAAATAATTACGAAATAGCATCACAAATGATTTCAAACATTTCTTGATTTAATATTACCATTTATTAAGTCCAAAATTATTTCATAAATATCCAATTGGAACCTTTGGCTATAATTACAATAACTTTGCAATTATAGCCCATATGCATACATTTTTGAATCATTTCAATCAAAATTAGTCCATTGTATTTTTAAATACTAAATAATTATTTTTTAAATCATTTCCATGCATGAAAAATCATTTTTATAATTAGTAATTATTTATAAATTATTTTGATCAATTATTTGGGGTATTTCACAAACATCCTTTTTAATTTCAATTTTAGCCTAAATGTACCAGCCCAATACCCCCTTAAAACTAGCCCAATAAACCTAATCCCAATACCTCACCTGCCCTACCCAACCCTTTGGTTAATCCTGGTCGTTGATNTCTCTCCACCTCCGATGAGGTCTGTTCGTCTACTCCGGCCGCCTCTTAGCCGGAAACCATGGAATCCTCACCATCCTCAGGCCTCTCATGGCTCCTTCTCACCGGTGTTGTTGTCCCTAAGGTCTTCAAGAGACCAGGGTACACTCCCTCACACCTTTGGCCTGTGTTAGGCCTTCATGGCTCGATTCCAGTAAGATTTTCCTACTTTCCGACTAGATCCGGTGTTTTCTATACCAACTCTCTCTCTCTCTGGGTTCTCTCTTTGAACCCTAACTTCTAAACTTTCGATGATTTTAGATCTGTAACAGATCTATGCGTATTATGAGGTTTTCTTGGGTTTCCTTTAAATATTCTCCTATTTTTTTGAATGATCCTTCGTTTTTCCAAAACTAGGGTTTCTTGACCCTTTTTCAAACGTTTGATCTTCTGATTTTAGTATTAATATTGATTTCCAGTAATGTTTCTTAAACGTTCTGCTTAAATGTCCTCTTTTACTCTTAAGTATTCTGATGAAACCCTAATTTTCAGGGTTTATGTTTGTATTATTTATCCATATGTTCTTCTGGATTCTCTCTGAGTTTCTTGCCGTAATTTTGTTGTTAGGGTTTTGATTTTCTATTGTTTCTCCAAATACTTGCTTAGGGTTTCTCTGATTCTATTCAATACATGTTGTTTAACGATTAATAGGTCAGACTGTTTGCCTTATTGATTATTCACACGATAATTTGTGCTGATTTTTGTGTAAACTCCTTAGACATGTGATATCTTCCCAGAATATGTGACTTTGTGCATTTTCCTTGTAACTCTGTACTGATTTTCGAATTGTTTCCTTGTATGTGTGATACTTTCCTTGGTTAGCATTGAGTCCCTGTGATTTTCAATCCCATCCGTGATTCTTGTGACTAATTTTCAGAACTAAATTGTACTATACCCTATTTATGTGCACGAATAGGCTGATGATTGTCTGACATATACTCTCCCTAATTATGTGTTATGTACCTAGACTTAATTGCTTGTTATATACCTTACTACTCTTTTTATGGTAAAGGTCAGTTTTATAGTTGATTCCTTTCCTTATTTAACTCTAATTGTGCCGTTTGAATTATGACTCCCTAATGAAAGGGAGTCCAGGTCTTTGATTGATTCTGATTGAACATTGTTTCTATAATTATGTTAAACTATTACTCCTTAACTTATTTTCACTACTCGTTTTCAAAACTATAAATATTGTAGTCTCTCATGAACACAGGGACACGAACTGATCTGTTCAAAAATCTCTCTGCCACACAATTTAAAAGACTATCTGCTCTCTTCTGTGCTAACTACTGCTATTCTAAGTTGGTCGGCTGCAAGCCAAGGCTAACTATTGTGCATCTCCTACTTTCCTATTTTTGTTACTGTTTTCTTCACTTCACTGGTATGTTCTAATTTAGATTTCAGTCCTCAAACCAACATGTTTCTACTACTGTTGTAATTCAGTATGCTTCCAATTTGCTTACTTATTCTTCAACATGTATCTAGGATCCTGAACTCCCCTCTGCATGTTTTAATTAGGCTTTATTTGTTTATGACCAGCATGTTTCTGTACACTTAGCACTTATTTCTTATATGCCTATGACTGGTACATTAGTTTAACCTTGGCCTTAGTTATTAATATAACCTAGCACTTTATTGTACCCCCCTGACCCTCTAGAACCTTAGGAGTTTCTGATTGTATGTCTATGTGTGTATCTGCCTGCTGCCTGTCTGCCCTTACATGCTATGTATTTGTCCCTCAAATCTCATTACCCCCGTTTGCGATTGTTGGACTATCCTTGGTCCTTTGGGGACTCTTTGAGTACCCTTTGAACTCTGACACACAAGGCAGGCACTTCCCACACTGCACATGTTTAACTCTTTAGCTATGTTTGGGTGTGAGCACTGTTCGGGAGCCCTTGAGGTCCTTAGGGAACTTTGACACACCCGGACTATGAAAGTCTATGCAACACCAAAGGCATTGAGGTTTGGAAGATCTGGGCCTAATTGAAGGCTCCCTATAGAAGTAGCTTCTTATTTTTCCTTTGATTGTGTAATTTATAATTCCCTGGCCTGTAATAATTTGCAAACAAATATTTAGGAATGGATAATGGAAATGGAAGGGTAGTTATATAGATTATCCAGGTTAAAGGGTAGATACTATGCCTCTAGGTTTACATTTCTTATGTGTGCACTAGAAATTCATGTTTAGGGTTGATTGTATGCGAGCATATCATGCATTAGTCATCCTGTTTCTTAGGACCACGTTTACTGCTTCAGCATCCTGTTATGGCATTATCATTTATCATTAGAAATCAGGCTCTAGGATTAATCGTTAATATGAACATGTTATTCATGTAAACCAGTTCTAATATATAATGTTATGTTACACCTAGGAATCATGCTTAGGATAATAACGCGCTAATAAACAAGTCATCCTTATACTTGCTGCATAGCATGTTCAAATACTGTGACTTTATGCATTTAGAAATCCTACCTAGGAATTCTGCATTCTGCATCCTTGTGTGTGCATATTAGATATCATGTCTTAGGACCTCATTCAACACCTAGTTTAACTACTGATTGCATGAAAAAGGCCTTGAAAAAAATAATTTCACCATGTTTCCAAACAATAAATAGTTCTGTATTTTGCAACACCTACGTACAGCATGTTTAGGCAAACTAACTTGTAATAGTTTCTTTAATAATCTGGTTAATTACTGAGTGTTGTCATACACTTAATCAAGTTTTAGGTGTTAAATCTATTAAAACTGAAAACATACCCCTTTATACTTGTTGCTTGACTATTAATGGTTATAGTCAGTAAGAAACTAAAAAATTCATCCTATTAATCAGTAATAAAGCTGCCTCACTATTGCATTCTCACATAGATATCACGCCTTAGGTTCTAAAGTTAATAAGGCCTTACTTGTGTTTGGGTCGTGCTAATCATGTGCATAATCTGTGGAGGAATACTTGGGCCTTGTATCTACTCTTATTTGTTTTCCCTTATCTGAAGTCTTAATTGTCGTTGTTTGTCGCTTAGAATCTTGTCCTTTAAACCTAGGGGTCAACCTAGTACTTCCTTTTAGGATAGTAGTCCTAGCCTCCTCCATGACTGATAGGATGGGACGGGTAATAGCACGCAATAAAGTCTGTGATCAAACGTACGCTTTAATTACCTTCACGGGTGGGAAGGGTAGAATATGGATATGATGACCAGTGCGCTAATACCACGTGTATCCCCTCTTCGAGGAGTGATTACCGGGTATTGCATTTATGTGATCCATATTATTATAAACCTAGTACACATGTATACGTTAGTTCGTAATCATCCCTACTGTTTTCTAAACACCTATATGCTTAAGACTTAAATCCCCTCTTATTTGAGCCTTTACTTGTTATTTGTTAGTTGTACAAATTCACGAAACCATTTGGACGGGAACCACACTTGTGGATCCTGAGGGGTGCCTAATACCTTCCCCTTAGGATAATTTCAAGACCTTACCCAAATCTCTAGTTAGCAACGTAGTTGTAGTTGAACCCCTTAGGTGCCCTAACGCACCTTAAAATCATTAGGTGGCGACTCTTCAAAATATGCAAACCCCTTTCCCAAAAGGAAAGAGTTGTCCCAACCAATGTCATAAACCCGATCTTACGCGAGGAAGAGGAAAAAAAGGGTGTGTGGCACACCTCACTCGAGGATTGCCACCCAAGTCAGGTTTGGATAGCCCGGGGGCACAAAGCTTATTAGGCAGTTCCCGAACTTTAAAGGCTATGGCCACCCCCGTTCGAGGAAAGTTATCTCGGTTAAGCCCGGATGACTCGGGGTAACAAGCCCACTGGGAAACACCCAAACTAGAAAGGCTACGGCCGTCTTAAAATGGCTCAAAGGCGTCCGAGACTCATAACAAAAAAAACAAGGCCTTCAAAATTTCTAAACCGGTTCAAAACCACCCTCGACAAATTTGTAATCTAAAAAATTCTAAGTACTTTGGGGAAAGCTTCCAGTCATACCAATCCCCCCACGAGTCTTAAAAAAAATAATATCGAGATCAAGGCATGTTCGAACCACCAAACAAGACCTAATTGTTACGTGCTAATGCATTCTTCACAATCATAAAAAAGCAAAAAGAAACAAGCTTACAAATTGTCGAAGGGAAAAAGAGCCTTATATATATATAAAGATCCTTACAAAGGCCAAATGGACTCGATAAAAAGGTAAAAAGGTACAAAAACAAGAAAAACAAACTACAAGGCATTTAAACGGCTTGGTCTCTACTGGAGCTCGCCTCATCACCGGGACCATCAGAGTCTTCTCTTCCCCCGGATCCGCCCGAACCCTCAGAGTTTTCTTCGTCCTCGAGATATGCCAACTTCTTGACCTCGGCCTCAATCCCCTTAGCATTTTCGACCTCGATCGACAAATCAAAACCCCGAGCATGAACTTCTTCGAAGGCCTTCCTTCGGGACTGCCACTTCACATAATCGACAATATCTTTCAGGCGATCCTTGCCTGCCTCGGCATTGGCTTTATACTAGGCCACCATCTCATCGGCATCGGTTTTGATTGCTTCAACCACCGACTTGGCCTCTTTAAGATCCTTGTCAAGAGTCTCTCGATCGGCAACATCCGAGCTTAGTTGAGACTAGAGCTCCTTAATTCTTTGGGACCGTGATTTAGCCTTCTTCCTTGTATATTGAACTTGGGACTCTGCCAAGGTGAACTATCTCTGGGCAGTCTCCTTTTCCGAGGCCAGGTGGTTCATCATGCCTCTCCACTCTTCGACATCGACCTTTACTGCATCCATCTCGGCTCAGAGTTGGTCGATCTGATCAATCTTCTGTTGGACCCTTCGGGTTCCGACCATTAGTCACTGTGTCTACCTCATCGTTGCTAACTTAAAATATTTTTACCTATTCAACCAGGTCGGTGTGTTCTTTCTGAGTCGCTTCTAACTTAGCTCGAAGACTCTTAGCCTCTCCTTCACGCTGCTCGCCGAGAAGTTTGTACGTGTCTCCCTTCTCAGTAAGCTCCCTGACTTCGGCTTCGAGTTGGTTCAACTCATCCCAATATCGGAGGAAAGTTTCATGGTGAAGCATTGAGGCCTACAAATACGAAGAAAAATATTAGGATTATCGATGAATTATTTCAAGTATAAGAGGAAAAATTGAAATCATCATGAGTTATCTAGATTTACCCGGTTCAGCACCTGTTGTGCTTCGTTGAACAGGCAGGGCACGTCTACCTCGTTCATTTTGGCCTGGTCTTCTTCAGTCACCAGGCACCGGGGATAACTGGACACCCCTACGGGGGCCGAAAGAACCCGGGCATCCTCCGGTACATTGATGATAATGGATCGCTTCCGATCAGGATCCATACTCAGGGCAGGCAACAGGTTGATCAGTTTCGGGCTCGAGTTATGCCCACATTCCCCCGAGGAAAGACTCTTCCTCTTTACCTCAATGTCACCCAATCCAGTAATGTCTTCCATGGTGGTGAAATCCACGCCATCAAAAAAGCAGCAGAGGTGGCCGTCCGTTCTGTGGTCCCCCTCGTTGGGGAGCTCTTTCACCGATTGGGCCTTGTTGTACATGGACTTAGTAAACGAAGGGTGACTTGGTGATGTCTATCACACGGAGTGCCTCATTCAGGGCGCTGCCCGCATCCCGGGAAGCCTCGACCTCCTTATCGACCTCCCTTGCTTGAGGAAGATTGGCCTCACGGATCTCTGGTTCAGAGGCCCCCTACTCTTCGAGCTGCAACAAATCGCAGGCCACCAGAACAAAAGGATCTTCTTCCTCGGACTCGTCCCTCAGCCGATAGAGCGAATTTGAAGCTGGTGCTCAGACGTTGGTGTTTTCTTTTGACTTGCACACTAGCTTTCTCCATGTTTTCTTTTTCTCTAAGCTCGAGGAACTCAGAGCCCTCTTCATTTTCTTCTCTTCAACCTATCTCGGAGTAGGGGACTTGGCAGGTAAGTGCTCACCACCGACTGGAGGCCTCAGCTCGACATCCTTAGATAAACCTACAAAAAGAAGTAAAGGGAGTAATGGCTTAATGGTAAAAGGATACTCCTAATACTACCTACTCGGGAAAGAAGTCTCACCATAGGAATGGTCCACCCAACGGCCCTTCAAGATTTTGTGCCACGAGCGCTCGGAGTAGGGAATCTGTGATACAATACCCTTGACAAACTCCTTGAGTAGAGGGACAACACTTGGGACCCGAGCGACGGCTGCAACACCACAAAGCACCGATAAGGAAAAGAGAAGTAAGTATAAATTTGACATTCGAAAGTAAGTTATACTTACGTGATGTATTCCACTTCTCGGGGAATGGCCTGCACTCAGCTGGGATCAAGTCTGAAGTCCTCACTCGGACAAAATGGGGCTTTACTAGCCCGACGCACAAGCTTTATCAGTCCCCCCCCCCCCCCGAAAGATTCGGGGACTGTATAAGCGAAGTAGGGGGTCAATGATGAATGCGCATCCATCAATTTTGTTCACGAAGAACCGGAGGAGGATCACGATCCTCCAAAGTGATGGATGAATCTGGCTTGGGAACACGTTGTACCTTCTGCAGAAATCTAAAATGACTGGGTCCACCAGGCCCAACTTAAAGGGATAAGTGTAAACACTTAGGTACCCCTCGACATAGGTGGTAATGGCTTCATTGGGGTCAGGGACCACTATGTCTTTATCGGCCCAGTTGTAGTCTTTTCGGACCATAGGGAGGACCTCTTCGGTAATCGATCAGATGTATCTCGAGACCTCCTCACACTGGCCCTATACGGATGAAGATTTTTCAACCTTGAAATTGACGTTGACCGAGAATCCCCCGTGGATGAACATTTTCAAAAGGGGTTCAAGTATTAGTTCATCGACGGCTCGTGCGCGAAACGGTCTCCTCGACCTCAGTAGCCGGCCGCGAAGTAGAAGGAGCTTCTTTCTGGGGAACGATTTTGGAAGTCTTTGCCATTTCTTTAAAAAATAAAAATAGAGGAAAATCTGACAAAGGTGAAGAAATAAAGGAAATTGAAAGATTAAACTTATTGGCTTGAGATGAAGATGGGTAAAAATTCATGCAAAGGACCTCGAATAACTGGGGTAAAAGTGCTAAAGAGTATTGAAATCTTAAATGTAGAAGGGTAGAATGTTTGGATGTAAAGTTAAAATGAACAAAATAGGGGGTATTTATAATGGTTCAATGGCGGTTCTCATCCAGGGACGGCTGACCGGCGGCTGACATGCATTTAATGTCATTATGACTTGACTGGCAAGACTTTTCTGATGTTTTGTCGTTTGTGTCACAATGTGTCAAAGTAAGAATCGGAAGCTCATGTCATTTTTCATCGTTTACACTCCGAAAAACGAGTTGACTATCTGTATACGGGTGAAATCGAGCTCAAGGTGCATCCCTGCCTCCGAAAAAATAAACCAGGCTTGAGACATGGCGACAAGGGACCGAAATTTGGTCAAAGTCCCACTGAACCAGAACTCGGGGGCATGACGCCTGCGCTCGAGAATATCGAGGACATGATCTCGGAATCGGTCTTGACCTCGAACGACTTCGAAGAACATTGTCAGACAATCCAGCATAGCCAACAGAAAGTCGAAATATCTGTGACCGAACGAATATCACGACGGAGATCTCGGCACGTATCGATGAGGAATCGACAACCAGTGAATTAGATATTTTTTTACCTTCTATAGAGTTGTACAAATTTAACTGTTGTTCGATTTTAAGGGTAAACAATAAGAACCAGTGGAACTATGAAAAGATATGCATTTCATTTCAAGACTAGTTACGCTATGGAGTCTAGAGGCGGAACTAGAATTTCAAGCTTATGGGTTTGGGAGTCGAATCCATTTAAGTTACTATGTTATAAATCAATAATTTGTACACATTCAATGAACTTTCTAAGATAAATACATGATTTTAATCAAAGTTACTAGGTTATGCCGAACCCATAGTCGGCACTCTGGCTCCGCCCCTAATGGAGTTGCGAATTTGAATTTAGTAGTAAACTCTAGTTAGTGATTAATTGTACATATAATTTCTCTAATAATAATAATAATAATAGTATAATTTCAGGTTATACAAGGAAAATGACATTAGTAGTAGACGGGTAATTGATCACTAACGGAAGATATACACATTTTGCTAATTTGTATTCGTTTTATTTCAAATCTCATTGTACCATGCATCTTCTCACATAATAATGCATATTATTAGAGTTCTTTCAAGATAAAAAGAATTAATAAAATTGAACCGAGTATCAGATAATAAACTATGAGACAGTACAGTGTTTAACATTCAAAAATAAAGTTTGAGTCTGCATATTTTCTCAACATATATAGGGCTGAGGAGTTGTTGGTGGAAGACTGAAAAGCCTAAGATGGAATCATGGGACGCCTATAGAGAAAAAGGGAAGATTGCGCGTGCTTCGACAATCAGAAAGATAAGATCAAAAAAATACCATCATGTTCCTTTCTTCACATTTACTCAATCTAAAGTGTCCCTTTAGAAGAAGGGGTCAAATACATATAAAAGAAAAGATAGGCTATTAATCTAGAATGTATTTTAATGATTAGTAACTGATTATCAATTTATAGTATATATTCTGTCTTTGACGAAACTAGGGGTGTGCAAGTGCAACCAACTTAAATTTCTTTGGGGTGACTAGGCGAATATTTCCAACAAAAAAAAACGCAACACTAGTATACGTCCTTTGAATTATCACAAGGATGCTAGCATTATATGGCAATTATATTAAAGATATATATATACATGTTTCATCGTTAATGAGGAGGACTCTCCGCTGTGAAAAGATGTCGCTGGTTCAAAGTATGAAGAATAAAGCCATCTTTTCATAACTACACCAATTCTACGTGTGTCACTCTACTTTCTTTCACTTCCGTTTGAATTCTCCATTTGAACTTTTTCCTTCTGCAGCTAAGAATAATTAGCACGTGGACCGGAAGAATTTAACTCGACTACAATTCTTGGACTTGGCTCCTCTTCATTTTTACCCTCCCTATTTCCCAAATTTTCACTACAATGGATGCCACATGTCTCATTTTGATATCAATGAACTAAAATTGGGCCTTAACCATAGCGGTGTACATAGATCTTGTTGGTTCATTTTTTATCAAAATCGAACCAAATTAACTATATTCATTTGGATTGGTTCGGTTTTATCAAATTTTTCGGGGCTTTTGGATTTTTTTTTTGGTTACTTGAATATATATTATTTCAATCTTACTTTGTTAATTTTTTTATAAGTAAATATATATTTAGTAAAAAATTTAAAAAAATTAACAAATATATGATTTATTAATATATTCTTATGGGAGAATTTTCTTAGTAACATACGATACTTATTTTATAGTCGTCTAACTATAATTTTTCGTTGATGCACACTTTTAAAGTTAACTGAATTTAATAATTAAATATAAAAACCAATGTGATGCCTATATAATAATATGTTCTATTTAATTTTAAATTATCGAAATACCACTTTAAATTCGACAAAGATATAAGAATTTAATAGATCTTGACATATGGATATGGAAGAACAAAAAGATTGATGCATTAATTCACCAACAGTTAATAAGAAAGTGATCATACAACCCATTATTTAAAGTTAATGAAAAATAGAGCACTTCATATTGAACTAAATATTACTTTCCATACGAGAATTACAAATATTTCTAGACATTTTTTAAAGAAAATTCAATGAAAAGTTTTAAAAGTATATATAAAAATTATATATTTATATGTCGGTTTGGTTCGGAATTTTTTACTCAATACCAAACCAAATCAAATCAAACCTAATCGGATATTTTAAATTGGTTTGGTACGATTTTCGGTTCGGTTTATCAACCCTAATTAAAATAATCAGTATTTCCATATCGAATTTTCCCTAAATTTTAATATTTCATCCTAGCTAGATAATTCCTTCATCTCTCGCGCCCAAATTCTGTTAGTATCAATTATTCATGATGATTAGAGCCAACTTAGAATGTGAAATGTGAAAAGACATTTTGTATTATATGCATTAATTAGTCACAATTTTTTTTTGTTTGAAAGTAAGGATAAATATAAGTTGCCCCTATAGTTATTGTTGATGACTGTGTTTCTTAGTTGAGTTATCAATAATCTGCAATCAGAAATAATGGGATTATAAGACAAGTGTTTTGTTTTTATACTTAATTTTCATTGGATCATGTTGATTTAGAGTGGAGTCAGGTTGTGTTTTCACTTCAATTTTAATTCCCCGTAACAAAACAACTAATTCAGCCAGGTTATTATTGATGTTGGGTTCCACTATTAGAAATTCGCTAAAAATCGATCAAAAAAATTGATTAAAGTTGGTCGGTTATGATCAATTACCGATTAAAACGCGACCATTTACGTGTGGATGATATTTTGACGGTCGGAAAGGAATACCAATCAAAGTTGGTCGGAAATTACCGATCAACGTTGGTCGGTCAATTAAATTCAAAAAAAAAAATATTGCAAAAAAAAACCGACCAAAGTTGGTCAGTATTTTAATTATGTAATCAAAAGATTCACCATCTGAAAATCGAACCGGGGTCTGTACTGTGGCATGATGTTATTCTACCTCTAGACCATTGGTGCATTTTATTTTAAAATTGTCTTTTATACGATTATACTCTTTAATTATATTTTCCCACGAAAATAACCGGCCAAAGGTGGTCGGTTATATTAAAAAATAAAATTATGGTCAGTTTTTTTAAAATGACCGGCCGGATTAACCGACCAACTTTGGTCGGTTTTTAATATTAATTTTTATTTATTTTAATTGAAAAACCGACCAACGTTGGTCAGTTTCTTGAAAAATAAATTTCGCGGGACTCAAAAATAGACTCTGCATTTTTTAACGAAAAAAACCAACCAAAGTTGGTCGGTTTCGTTAAAAAAAAATTAAAAAATAAAATATTTTGAAAAATCGAAACTGACTAACTTTGGTCGGTTTTTCGATCGGTTTTTTGACTGACCAAAGTTGGTCGGTTTTTTCTGAATTTCTAGTAGTGCCCACCCATAAGGGTGCTCTAAGGCCCAATAGGGTCATTAGTTAACCATAATATTCCATATATAAGTACACTTTGTGTGTACATTAAAATACACTAAGCAGTATATTTTTCCTACGCTTAGTCTTCTCCCACAATTAAACTAAGGTTTATACTGTGTAATTAGGGATTGCTCCAACACACCGTGACAACCACCGCCGACCAGTAATTCTAGTCGCGGTTCATCCGTTTTCGCTTCCGCTTCACGACTAACAAGTAAGTTCTCGTTTTACGAATTACACGCTATCGACTGTATTTAAATTATCGTGTGTTCCTATATTGGTATCAGAGTCACAGGCTGATTTTCTGGTCCGGATACATATATATATAATAGTTCTAAATTTATGTGTAAATCTAGAACATCATATACATATATTTTTATTGTGCAATTGAGACGGTTAATATGTTTAACAATCTTTTTATCAGTAGAAATAAGTTTTCAGATCCGATAAATAAATAAATAAATCGTTAGTTGATTTTTGTATGAATCAATTGCGTTCTTTTTATCTATGTCTCGTTGGAATTGTAAATCACGTTTAGACGGTGATTGAAACATGTTGGATTGATGTTGAATCACATCTCGAATTTTATTCGAAATTAAAATAAATAAATAAATAAATAAAAGAGAGAACTTTGTGTTCCATAAGAGTGACGACTGGAACTTTCCCATCTATCTTGCTATTGCCGCCACCAACGTTACCCTGTCGCCACTGGTGGTTTTTCATGCCAAAGAAAAGTTGAGAGAAGAAAGTCTTCTCCTTTCACTGATAATTACAAATAAAAATGGAGTTTGGTGCTCCATAGCCATGGCAGAAAGAGTAGAAGAAATAAATAAAGTTTTTTTTTAATCCACAAAAGTGACGGCGACGATGATGAAAAAGATGAAGAAGGGACTAGGGTTCTTTCATTCTATTAAGATCCTAAATTTTTAATAAAAAAAAAAAGAGGGAAAGTTTCTGAAGAAGTTGGCGGCAGTAAGGAGATGAGGTTTTCCTTAAAACCTAGTCAATACATAATTTTTAAGAAATTAGGTTGTAAAAATTGCGCGGGGCATCCTATTTGGTCGTCCCCATTTAACCTATACTCGCTTTTTTAAAAACTTTTAACTTATATCCACTTTTTAAATAACTTCAGCTCCTCTTTCCCTCGCTGAGCTGAAGTTCACCAGTTAAACTGAAGTTTCCAGGTTATAAAGACAACAACTTCAGCATACGGGGTTGAAGTTCCTCAGTTACAAAGACAAAAGAGCTGAAGTTTTGTCTTTGTAAATTGGGGAACTTCAGTTCCGTATGATGAAGTTGTTGTCATTATAACTTGGGAACTTCAGCCCGTATGTTGAAGTTCCCCATTTACAAAAGACAAAGAGCTGAAGTTTCACAGCATAACTGGGGGAACTTCAGCCCGTATGTTGAAGTTCCCCATTTACAAAAGACAAAGAGCTGAAGTTTCACAGCATAACTGGGGGAACTTCAGCCCGTATGCTGAAGTTTTTGTCTTTATAATTGGGGAACTTCAGCCCCGTATGCTGAAGTTCCCCATTTACAAAGACAAAAACTTCACCAGTGTAACTAGGGGAACTTCAGCCCCGTATGCTGAAGTTTTTGTCTTTATAATTGGGGATGAAATTCCCCATTTATAAAGACAAAAACTTCAGCTCTAGAGCTGAAGTTCCCATTTACTAGAGCTGAAGTTCGCAAACTACTTCATGTCCGTCTACTAGAATGCTAAAGTTTTGCGTGATTGTCTTTGCTACTTTAGCCCCACATGCTGAAGTTATGTGCAAAAGCGGGTACAGATATAATTTTTTTTACAAAACGGATATAAGTTAAAACGTGGCACAAAAAGTAGGTGTGGATGCAAAAGCCCCAATTAGGTTTAGAAGTCAGAAGCTGTGAGCTTCTTTTTATTATATGTAAGGGAAACTAATAGAGTTAGGCTAAAGGCCCCCTTAAATTGGTCTGCAAATTTTATTGGTGTTGGCAGTTTTCATTTTTTGTTGAAACTGGGCTAAAGGCCCGTTTTCCATGGCTGATGAAACTATAGGCTTCTCTTTTATGGCAAATACTTAAGACAATGGGTTGAATGCCCACTTTCATATGTATTGTTTAATTTTATTTTGGACTAATCCTAAATAAAATTTTAAATTTAGTTCTGTTGTTTTTTTTTATAAAATCCAACTTTCGAAAATTAGCCATAGGACTTAATTTTCAGAATATAAATTTAGTATTTATGTTATTTTATGAAAATTAAAATAATTTTACCATTCCAATTGCTTAAAATGTTAATTAGTTTAACATTAAACTTTATTTGTTAATTTGTTTAACATGCTTGGAATGTTAATTGTTTTAACATCATTCTTGTTAAATAGTTCAACACATGCTTTATGTCAAATTGTTGAGCATGATATAAATATTAATTGGCTTAATATGAGCATCACTTGTTAATTTGTTTAACATGTATGATATGTTAATTAATTTAACATTAAAGTAAATTCTATGTGAATTTGTACAACATGCAATAAATTATTTGTTAACTTATGATCCGTATGGGATTATAAAATCATGGAAGATGATTATGTTGTCTTAAACATGATTAAGACACTTAGCTAGATAATTGAATAGGTTAATTTTCATAATATTTCAATTCTTGGACGATGATTGAGAACGTAGTGAACTTTCGACTCCATAATTAATATATGTGTTTATTAACTTAATCAATAAATGCTTAGTGTCATAATATGTATGTATGTAGAACATCGTGCCTTGAGTTATTTTTTTTTACATGATCCTCATATTATTTTTTTATCTTGTTAAAGAATGACTAGTGCTTCGAAAAACATTGTTGCTGAGCTCAATAAAGGGTTAAAACTCAATGGTGACAATTATGAAACCTGGAGCTTGAAAGTCCAGTATGTGCTAGAGGAGTAAGAAGCTCTGGAGGCCATCAACAATGCCATGAATGAGCCTGAGGAATCAACACTGCTCAGCATAGGCGTGAGCGTGAAGCCTATGACAGTTGGAAGAAAAATAACTTCATTGCTCGCATTCTAAGGGAGTTTAAGGATCACCAAAGAGCTGTGGATCTTTGGAATGCTTTGAGGAAAAAGGTTTGGTATATGTTCCACTACAAGGCTACGATCCTTAACGATCAAATTTGACTCATATAAGAAACGCCCAGAACATTCAATGAAAACACATCTGAGGCAAATGACAAATATAATCGGGGAGTTGAAAGATGTTGGTTATGTGTTGACTGATGAACAAAAAATCCAAGTTGTCATACGCTCTTTACCTAGTTCTTGGGATCATATGAAAATGTATTTGACCCATAATGAGCAAATCACAACTCTGGAAGATGTCCGGAGACACCTTAAGTTAGAGGAGGAACGACATGAGACTGAAAAGCCAATAGCTGAGTTGCACATGGCAACAATCTCCAAAAACAAGAGTGATTCAAAGAAAAGGAACTTGAGAAAGAAGAGAGGGTCACCTCAAGTTCCGCCTACTAAAAGAGCAAAGACTGAAAAAGGCAAGAACAGACGTCCAAAACGTGTGAAAATTGCTAACTCGAGTTCCGCCTAGTTCTGTTTTTCTAACTGAATATAATCCTTTGTGGATTGTAGACTCATGAGCAACGGACCACATAACCTGGGAACGCAATGCCTTTGTTGAATTTCGTTGAGTTCCACGTGGAGCAAAGTGGATATATGTAGGCAATAACAATAAAGTTGTTTTTGAAGGGATTGGTACATGCAAGTTAGTCCTGCGTGGTGGTCGAGACCTAATACTACATGATGTTCTCTTTGCACCAACAATTCGCCGGAATGCTATTTTAGTTTCAGTTTCAGTTTTGCTTAAGATAGGATTTAACTTGTTTTGTCATGTCAATTTTGCCAAGTTGACTTTTGGTTCAACTTTATTTGATTTTAGTCATGTGACCGGAGATTTAGTTATTATGGATTTGGATTATGATTTATTTAATAATAATCTAGTTTTTCTATGTTTGTTTCTTCACATAAATATGATAGTGATGTAAACATATGGCATGCTAGACTTGGTCATATTGGCCAACAAATAATGCAAAGGTTAGCAAAACAAGGTTTGTTTTCCAGCATTGAACATGTGGAATTGTCCACTTGTGAAAATTGTCTAGCTGGAAAATCTGCAAGAAAATCTTTTGGTGAAGCTCCTAGAGCTGAATATCCTTTACAATTAGTCCATTCAAATATCTGTGGGCCTATGAATATTAGGACTAGGCATGGAACAAGTTATTTCATCACATTTATTGATGACTTTACATGTTTCAGTTATATCCATTCAAACGCTATATTAGCTTAGTGGAAAATCAATTAGACATGATGATAAAAGCTCTTCGAACTGACCATGGTCGTGAATACTTATCAACCCAGTTTAATAATTTATGTGATGAAAAGGGAATAGTTCTTTAGTTGACTATCCCAAATACTCCACAACAAAATGGTGTTGCGGAGAGAAGAAATAGAACGCTCCTAGAAATGGTTAGGTCAATGATGGCACATACTAACCTCCCAATTAGTTACTCGGGTGATGCGTTGCTTACTGCCACCTTTGTACTTAACCAAATGCCTACAAAATTAGTTACTACTACACCATATGAGTTATAGACTAGAAGACAACTCGACCTGAGTGTATTAAGACCTTGGAATTGTGTTGCCTATACACATGAGTTCCTCTCAAAAATATGACAAATTAGGCCCGAGGGGAAAGAAAAGTATCTTTATAAGATACTTTGAAACCTCAAAAAGTTATGTGTTTGTAGGTCAGCAAGACAGTGGGAGTGTAACTGAGTTTGAATCACGAGATGTCACATTCTTCGAGGATGAATTCCCTAAGAAGGAGAGGTAGGTAAAGAACTAACCTTATTTGATATAATGGATCAAGAAATACAAGGATCACTCATTCGAGTGGGAGAATTTTAGCAGATGATGAATTAGTTTCTCATCAAACACTTCCTTCATCGTCAGATGCGAATGAAAACGATCCTTCTGCATTTAGTGTAATTGAACAAATGGATCTTGTTCCAAGTGAGAACGAGATGGTCACAGATATTGTTCCAAGTGGGAGCATAATGAATGATCTTGATCCGAGTGGGAGCAACATTGATCCAAATGGGAACAATGATGAATCACAAATAAGATGTGGTTCTCGTAAAAAGATTCCCCACCGATGATTTGATGTTGAAGGCAGCAAACTATTTAATATGCTCCTACAAGAAGAAAACGATCCTAAAAATGTAAAAAAGGCTCTCTTATGCCCTTCTAAGGATAAATGGACAAAAACAATGGAAGATGAATTAGAGTCTATAAGAGTCAACAAAGTTTGGGAACTAGTTGACCTCCCTAAAGGACACAAAACAATTGGGAGCAAATGGGTTCTCAAAATTAAGCTCAAGGCTGATGGCACATTTGAGAGATATAAGGCTCGACTGGTGGCGAAAGGGTATACACAACAGAAATGAATAGACTACGAAGAGACTTTCTCGCCTGCTGTACGATTTACCTCGGTTTGCCTGGTTCTAGCTATTGTTGCAAGCTTGGATCTTAAATTATATCATATGGATGTAAAGACTACCTTTCTCAATGGAGAACTTGATGAAGAAATCTATATGGAACAACCTGACTGTTTCATTAAAAAGGGCCACGAACAAAAGGTTTGTAGACTTTTGAAGTATATTTATGGCCTCAAACAATCTTCAAGGCAGTGGTATATACCCTTTCAAAACGTTCTTGTATCCAATGATTTTACCATGATGGATGAAGACCATTGCGTTTATACCAAGAGATCAAGAAACAATCTTGCGATTTTAACATTGTATGTAGATGACATACTTATAGCTGGAAATGATAAGGAGTCTATAACCGAGATAAAGTCATGGTTATCATATCAATTTGAGATGAAAGATATGGGTGAAGATGCATATATTCTTGGAGTTAAGATTTCAAGAGATCGTCCAAAGAAACTATTGTATCTCTCACAAGAAAATTACATTAGAAAAGTTCTTGAACGATTCAATATGCAAAATAGTAGCCCAGTTGAAACTCCTATCAGTAAAAGCCATACCTTTGGAACTCAGATGTGTCCTAAGACTCCTGAAGAGACAGAAAGAATAAGCTAAGTTCCTTATAATAGCGCAGTCGGGAGTCTAATGTATGCTAAGGTGTGCACTAGACCTGATATCTGTCAAACAGTTGGCTTGGTAAGTAGATATCAAATTGACCCAAGTTTAGCACATTGACAAGCAGTAAAGAGGATCATGAGATATATGAAGGGAATTGCTGATTATGCCCTTTGTTATCAATGCGGCAAGGATCTGCGATTAGTTGGATACAGTGATACTGATCATGTAGGAGATCTAGACGAGAGAAAGTCTACCTCAGGATATGTTTTCTTACTTAGTGATGGCGCCATATCATAGAGCAGTAAGAAACAATCATGTGTATCACTATCTACGATGGAGCCGAATACGTGGCTCTCGCATCAGCAACACAAGAAGCTGTTTCGTTGAAAAAGTTCTTGGATCACTTGTTGGATATCAGTGAAAATACTGAACCAATATTAGTCTACTGTGACAGTGAGGTTTCAATATCCTCCACCAAGGATCCAAAGTTTCATTGTAAAACCAAACATATAGATATCAAGTATAACTATGCGAGAGACATGGTTTGATGCAAAGTAGTGAATGTGAAGTATGTGTCTACAAAATATATGTTAGCAGATCCATTGACCAAGCCTTTGTCTAGAGATGCATTTGTGAGACACACTAGGTCTCAAGGCTTATGTAGACTCTGAGATACTTTATTTTGTTATTTATTTTTTCGTGTTCACAAGCTGATGTTCTTTGATCATCAATAAAGTTGATTTACATACATACATATTTTCATCGTTGAATGTTATATGCATTCTTTATTTTTTTTGATAAGTATGTCGAGTAGACAAGAAGTTGGCCTTCTCACACAGGCAACTGCCTCCTTATCTTAGTGATGTGAGGAGAGGAGACGTGATTTTAAGCAAAATGATCATAAGGGTAATTTGAGAGTTATTCGCTTAAAATTAGAATGTCGCTTAAACAATGACATAAGGTCATTAGGGTGAAAAACATTCACCTAGTCTACTTTATGAGCCAGATGTGAGTTAAAATGATATTGTAGATCAAAGAACTCAAATGTAGATACTTATGGTGTCTAAATATCATTTGTACAACATTCTTTATGACATAAACACATACGCTCCTCGGAAAAAGGGAGAAAATGTCGTAGCACATGTTTCATACCATATGTGCTAATGTCGACCAATTGGGTTAATATAAGTCCATTCTCAACTTATTGTTGTGTGAGACCTAGAACTTTTATGATAGCTCAAGATTTTGTACCCTTAGAGACTCCGATCAGATACTTGAGACTTAGTGTGATGTTAGCTATCTTAGTGTGTTTCCAAAAGACCATGAACACAGATTCGGTCTACCGGAGCATATCTAGAATAACAGTCATACTAATGTTAAGGGAATCGTGAAAAGAGGAAGATCATTGATGGAATCTCATTTATTTGTATTCCCTGGTGCACCAATTATAACTTACGAGTTATGATTGAGAATACAAAAAATAATGATATATGAGATTTTGAGACTATATCAAATGTGATTTTTATGATCTAGGGTACTGAATACTTTATGATCTACTTGCAGGGTTGCGCTCGACGAGAGGCTATATACTTCTAACAGATGTATAGCATTTAGCTCTCACAGTATGCTGGTCGCACGGTCTACTTCCCTGTATGAATGATTGAGGAGATGAGTTGAGAATATGTTTCTCGGGCTAGATGAGCACTCCCATTATGTGTGAATGGGAGATATAGGAAATATTGGGTCCACCCATAAGGGGTGCTCTAAGGCCCAATAGGGTTATTAGTTAACCCTAATATTCCCTATATAAGTACACTTAGTGTGTACATTAAAAATACACTGGGCAATATATTTTTCCTACTTTAGTCTTCTCCCAAAATTAAACTAGGTTTAGACTGTATAATTGGAGGTTGCTCCAACACACCGTGACAACCACCAGCCGACCAGTAATTCCAGCCGCAGTTCATCCATTTTCTCTTCCGCTTCACGAAGAACAAGTAAGTTCTCATTTTACGATTTACGCGCTATCTAATGTGTTTAGATTATCGCGTGTTCCTACACCTTTCATGTAGCATACTAGGGGCGTTCGCCGGTCAGTACAGTATGGTATTTAGGCATTTCGGCTCGGTATTTTCGGTATTCGATTTCTTAAAATGCTATACCAATACCGTACTTAATTAAATTCAGTATGATTCGACTTTTCTCCTTTTGATTTTAGTATATTCGATTTGGTAACTTCAGTTTATCCTATTTGAATATTAACTAGTGCATAGAGCCATAGACTGTAATATTTTTAATTAAAGTACACAAAAGTACAAAACTAAAAACATTTGTTGTCAAAAAATTTGTCCAAAACCAACAAATATCAACCAGAGAAAAAAATGTACATAAAAAATAAATATAATCATTAGAAATGTCTTGTTACTTGATTAGAGTTAATTGATTAACTTAGAGAATAAAAGAAAGTAAAATTTTAGGTTTTTATATTTATGTTATTATTAATAATATATGTATTGTGTAATATAATATATATTTCGGTACGATATCGGTATTTCATTTTAAATATCAAATACCATACCAAATACCAATTTTTAAAAAAATTTAAACCAAATACCATACTGAATATCAAAATATCGAATACCAAATACCAAAATTTACGATTTCGATACAGTAATTCGATATTTATCAAATTATGCACAACCCTATAGCATACTACCCCAATCACTCTTATGATTTCTTAGAACTTGTTGTTGTTTGTACATATTGATGATATAAAAGATTTTTACACTATTAACTAAATTTTACTTATTTTATCAAGTAACTTGTCTTAATTTTAAGAGTATAAATTTTGTAAAGAATAACATATTCTCTTTTTGATGATTTGATATATGGTATAAAAATCTCTTTACAATGTAGTGTATAACTTATACTCTTCATCAAACACTTGATAATACAATAAATAACTTTTTAAAGTTAATTTATTATGTAAAATAATTTACGACTACATTATGTACCCAATATGCCAATTTCTTCCTCTTTCATAGAAAAGTAAAAAATGGCACATAAGCACGATTATCTATTTTTCATTTTTTAATAAGGCGTTACATGCTCTACATGTGACGTCGCCGGCGCCAGTGCCCGGCGGGAGACGGGAAGATGAAAAAATACAATAAAATGAGTGTCAGAAGCGTCGTATCACTAGTATCTCCTCAGTCTGTGCGAGATTCATGAAAAAGAAGGAAATTTCAGAAGCCCCAATTGGTTTCTTCGTTAGGTCAGTTACTTCCTCGTTTTTCCTGTTTAATTATGTTAAATGTACATTAAGCTTTGGATTTTGTTTCTTCTGTTCGTCCAGTCTATATGCATTCAACAAACTACACATTCTTGCGTTCGGCGCGCTTTATTACACCTGTTTACTCGCATATGTATAAAATTGTTTAAGCGAGGTTTTACTGCAGGTTATTTAGCATTCAAAGATTAAGGTCTCAACAAAAACTAGTACTAGTATATTTTTTAGTTTAAAGTCCTCTACGTTCATTCTGTTTGTATACTCGGATTTCAATCAAAGTAAATAATTTGTTTTTAACACAAATTAGAGATTGTTTAAAACTAGGGAATCTCTAGATATTGCAGTTGTGCCTATACTGACAGACAAGTCTATGACCAGACAAAAAAGGGCTAAAAAATTACTCACAAATATTGGAAAGAAGAACAAGCCTTAATTCCGAAGTGGAACACATATGCTTATGATAATTTATCCTGTAATATGGTTACAAGGCATTTGTGAGAAAGTAGTTAGTGTGAGAAGCAAGTCATATTGATTCAAATTGGGAATGGAAGTTGATTTGAGGACTAACTCCATTTATGGGAATACACTGAGTTCATTGTTGTTATTGTAGTTCATTTGAGGACTCGTGACCAAATTATGGCTAGACATTTCAGAAGAATTAATGATTCTAGTGTTGGAGGTTTGGTTATGGGTTTGTCTAGAGGAAACTGATATTAGAGAACCGGGTTTATATTATTAGATCAATTCATTAAGTTTAATGAGTGGCTGTATATGAAGATGAAAAAGCCAGCTGAAGTAGCTTTGATGTTGGGATATAAAACCTAGAAAAAATGCAGCGATCAATCTTCAAAAAAATGTGTGAAGAAGTTGAACCTTAGAATAAAGAGATAAGCGGCATGATGCTCGTATATCCACTTTGAGATATTCTCTGGGTCTTGGTCAAATATAGCCAAGGGAATAGAATGAATCATCTCCTTCGTGCGGTTAACACATGACCAAAAGGATTGACGCAAGCTCGTACTTTTGCCTAAAATACTTTGGACCACCTAACTCCACGAAGTTTAGCGGCTTTATCTTGTTTGATTCATCAAACATAAAACCAAATTCTTTCAGCATTTCACCACGTTTGGTTTGAGTGAAGATGATGCAATAGATATCTCAATAGATGTTGTGTCTCTAGGATTTGAATATCCTGTGGATATGGACGGAGTAGACTTTTTTGATACTGACTAAGAACCCTCCTTTGTCAAGTCAGCTGAACTTTAACATTCCTATCAACTCATCCTTGGCTTGATCCGGCCAAGATGAAAGAAATGAGAATGCTGATGTTTCTGGCGGAAGAATGGAGTAAGTATGATGGAATGCCTTTAGATAGAAAAGGACAATTCGGTAAAGAATCCTTAAGAGCACTTTTGCAACATAAAATACAGAAAGCTATCCCTTCCCACCCTTAACTAGAGAGACTTAGGGTTGTTCAAAACTGAATCGTAATCGTTAAGCGAACCAAAAAAGGGCTTATTGGTATCGGTATCGGTATCGGGGTAACGGTTGGTGAACGAATTAAGATTTTATAATTAACGGCTTAACGGTTTGGGGGCGGATTACTCAATTTCCTTATCGGATAAACCGTTAACCCGTTAAATTTTTTTATATTTATACTTTTACCCCTATGTATATAAAGTAATTTTGAAACTCTAAAGTACTCTTGGGAACTTGAAAGTACTCTTTCTTGAATTCCCAGCTATTGTTTCCCCTTTCTTTTGCAGTCAAAACATGTTATGCTTACAGTATATTGAAAAGCATGTACTCAAATGATATATGTTAAGAAGTTACGTGCATCTCTTCTTTCTTCTACTGTTGTTGGTACACATATTCCTTGATTGTACAACCTGAAGAGTAAGGGATAAAAAACACTTTCTTTTAGTGCTTTTCAATATAGCAATAGTAATGAAATCTGACAACTTACAGGAAATTTTTTTTAGCTATGCAACCAAAAGGACTAGGGTTCAAAAACTTTCTATTTTATTTAGCCGATAAACCGCCCGATAATCGTTAATCCAATACCAATTCGCTCGTTGTCTTATTGGATGGCTAGCGGATTACTGCATTTATAATCCGATAACTGATAAGCCGAACCGTTATATGTAATAATCCACGCAATCCACCCGATAAGCACCCCTAGAGAGACTCCTTCAGTTTAGCCACACATGGGTCCATTTTGATGAACCAAGAGAACAAAAGTCTGCTTATGGAGACAAAAGAAAAGGCTGAAGATTTTGAGCTTGAATCTGCATATCAAGCAACAAATACCTATAAGTGGAAGCCACTCTAGTGATTAATGCAGCATTGTCCATGGGTAGACTTAGAGTTAGTTGGCTCCCTGATGGCATCCCATTGTCACGACCCAAATTTCCCTCAATTGGGTATCATGATAACACCTAGTCTTAGGGACTAGGTAAGCCTAACATATACTGAGCAACAATAAATAAATAGCATCTAACAACTTAGAAATTGAATTCTATATAAACATACAATTCCCAAAATCGGTAGTACAAGTCATATGCCTTTCTAAGAGTAGGTATACATAATAAATATATCACTATTCCGGAAGTAAACGAAACAATGGAATAAATACAACAGAAAGTGACTTCAGAGCCTGCAAACGTCCAGCAGGTACACCTTGAAGTCTCCAGCCTCACCGAGCGTAAGTATTAAAACCGACCCGATCCGTAGTACCTGGTTCTACACAAAAAGATGTGCAGAAGTGAAGTATGGTAAACCACGGTAGTACTCAGTAAGTATCAAGCCTAACCTCGGTAGAGTAGTGACAAGACCAGGTCGAGACACTATCGAATATATATAACCTGCAGGATATGACTCAAGTCTAACAAGAAAGGACTGTCAAAGTAATATGGATAGCAGAAGGATATCAAGTTGCAAATAGTAGTAACAATAAGAGGAAAACACGAATGGCAGCAAGAATCAACCAAGTAGTTAATCAACAACATAGTTGGCGTCCGGATGAAGCATAAATGAGTTCAAGTAAAGAAAGCAACGTTAACTCAACCAATCGAATCATTTCTAATATACCATTTCAACAATCCCAATCCTCGTAATCTCCTAACATAATCATAACTTCCAAACCTTTAACACACATGGCACTTGGTGCCCACACATTTTCATTTCACTTTGCACGACATATTCCACGTGCTACTCGGTACGTCATATCCGTGCCAATTACTACTTAAGATATTCAAGAGATTTCATCTCTCTCTATACATATATATCATGAAGTAAAATCCATAGTTTTTAGACCAAATAGGGAATCAGTGAGAAAGATAGGTTTGGTTTTAGAAATCAATTGAGTGAGTAAAATAACATTTTTCAAATAAATTCAACATCGAATAACTATTGCACTTAATATAGAGTTTATTAGTTTAAAACATAATAACAATTCGTTTGTAAGTAAAATAAAACCTCAGACAGGTTGAGAAGATTAAGTTGAGAAAACAATTGAAGTAAAATATGACAACTAGTAGAAATGGTAAGTATAGAAATAATCGGCGGGTTTTAACTTAAAGTCACTCAAGGTAACATGATATTAGTTCTTTCATTTTTAAAAATACTATCTTACTAACGACTCATCATGGCAGGAGGTAATGACTCAACATAGTAAATTCACTTTGAAATCGGTAAATTTCCAGAAATAAATACATAACTCAAGTGTCTTATCAGTATCCAGCTATAACCAATCCTTAAGTGAAATATAAAACTACCGAATAACTTACACAGTCAGAGAGGAATACACAAACACATATATTGATGCGGCGCGCATCCCGGTCCCACCAATCCTCTCTTATTCCTCCGTAAAAACTACAATAAAAGTAAATAATATATATATACTATGTTGCGGCGTGCAACCCGATCCCACCAATCCTCCCTTATTCCTCCGTAACAATTACAATGAAAGTAAATAATATATATGTTGCAGCGTGCAACCCGATCCCACCATATATCATTATCAACATAATAGTTCACCCTTATTATTTCGTATCAATCCACTTTTATTCCTCCTGTTCGGCGTGCAACCCGATCCCACCGAATAATCATATTCACCCTTATTCCTCCTCAACAATCCTCCCTTATTCCTCATGTTGCGGCGTGCAACCTGATCCCACCATATAGTAATATAAATTTAATATAAATCAATCAACAACAATTCAACAACTCAATTACAAGAAAATGTAAGGCACGTGATAACTACACAGGTATTCACAACAACTTGGACTCGTAACAGATAAGCACGTAATCATAGAATAACTAAACAATTAGGAGGTAACAAGATAATAATGAAGGCAATGACAACAACCAAGGAATATGGAGGCCAAATAACAATTAAGAGGCAAATAAGGACTAAAAACATCATATAGAGCATGTGAGAGTAGTCTAACAAAGAGATACCACATTTTATGACAATTTACTCAAAAGCATAGAAAGGGACTAGGCAATCCAACCGGTCAATACCACATATAAACTGTATACCCACTCGTCACCTTGCGTACATGGCTTTCACATATCAAAATAGCACAATTGACTCAATTCCTAAAGGGTGGTTTCCCCCCCACAAAGTTAGACAAGATACTTACCTCAATTCGGCCAATTCAATACACAATTTAGCTTTTCCTTTACCAATTCTCCAACGCTCGGCTCAATCTAGCCAAAAACGACTTAAATACATCAACAATGCAAGAGAGAACAATTTCAATTAACAAAGCTACAATACTTATACAATTTGCAAAAAGTCAACTCCCCGAGCCCGCAACGCAGTACCCGACAAAATTTACAAAACCCGAACACCCATTCCAATACGAGTTCAACCACACAAAAATTATCAAGTTCCGATACCAATCCGTCCTTTAAATCATGATTTTACACTTTGAAAGATTCTACAAATTTTTCCCAAATTCCAACTTAATTCACTAATTAGATGATGAAAATAGCAATGGATTCATGAAATATGATAAGATTCGGGTAAAGAACACTTACCCCAATGATTTGCTTGAAAAATCCACGAAGAATTGCTCAAAACCGAGCTCTAGAACTCCAAAAATGGTGAAAATGGAAAACCCTCGGAATAGAGTACTATTTATTCTGCCCAGATGCTAAAGCATCGCGAACGCGGAAGGCTACTCGCGTTCGCGAAGAAGGAAAGATGAAGGCTTCTCAGATATGCTTCGCAAATGCGACACCACGTCCGCGAACGCGAATGCGAAGAAGAAAAGTCTGATGGTCCAATGATTGCTCTTCGCGAACGCGTGAAGTAGTACGCAAAGAGTGAAATGGTATAACTACGCGAACACATGAGAAGAACGCGAACGCGATGAGGGAAAAGACAGACCTTCGCGAACGCGAGATGTTGAACGCGAACGCGAAGAAGGATTTTGAGGTGGTCAGCAATTACACTTCGCGAACGCAGGAAACACTTCGCGATCGCGAAGAAGGAAACCAGAAGATAGAAACAGCAGTTCAAAATAGAAGGAAATGGCCCGTAGCCCATCCGAAACACACCCGAGGCCCCCGGGACCCCGTTTAAACACACAAACAAGTCTGAAAACATAATACGAACTCGCTCGCGCGATCGGAACAACAAAATAACCTCGAAAATCATGAATCGGATGCCAAAACACATGAAAATCACCATGAACTTCAAGAACTTCTAAAATTGCAACCAAGCGTCCGAACCACATCGAATCAACTCCAAACGACACCAAATTTTGCAGGCAAGTTCCAATTGACGAAACAGACCTATTTCAAATTCCAAAACTACAATTTGGATCCGATAGCCTGAAAGTCAAACCATGGTCAAACTTAGGAAGATTCTAAACCTTTAAATTGCTAACTTCCGCAAAACAATGTTGAAACCTTTTAGAAACATCCAAATGAAATTCCGAGCATACGCCCAAGTCCAATATCATTATCCGGACCTACCGGAACCGTCGAAACTCCGATCCGAGGTCAAATACTCAAAAGTCAAACCCTGGGTCAATTCCTTCAACTTCGGACTTCTAAAATGAGAGTCACTCCTAAAGTCCTTTTCGACCCTCTCAAAACCCGAGCCGACGACGCACACAAGTCATAATACACAGTATGAAGCTACTCGTGACTTCAAACTGCCAAACCGGACGCAATTGCTCAAAACGACCGGTCGGGTCGTTACACCCATACATTCTGGTGTCAGTTGGAAGACTTTGCCAACGAAGTTGCTCTGACACGGGTGCGGATCTAGAGGTCGGATGAGGGATATAGATCCTATAATTGACACGGGCGCGGGAATCCGGGTAAAAAAATAAAAATTAAAAATACTTTGAATTATGATAAATTTTGTGGAATACTTATCTATAACTTGTAAAGTGTGGATTACTTTTTTACTCTCAGATTGTAGGCATGATTTCTTGATTTTATTTCATTCTCGAATTCTCACACAAGTTACACAAAGTATATTAAAAGATAATAGATATCACATAACTACATAAGTAAAAGAGTTAGATATATAAAGATAAACAAAACATACCTTTTAGGCTTTTACTGATTTTTTCGAAGAACTTGACATGAACATAGAGAATAAAAGACGTAATTATCATTTAGCATTCCTCTCACAAGTCACAAATTATAAAGATTTAGCCATTCTCAAGTCAATCAAATAAGCATGAGCATCAAAAACGCCAAAATAAACGACTAAGTAGGAAAGTACAACTATTAGGTTTTAGCATTTGAACAATAATATTTAGCATTCTTTCTCAATATTTTCAAGATCAATTTCTTACACATATTCAACCTCCTCTTCAAAGATGACTCCTTCTAAGTGAAGTTCATCTATTGATAAGTCAGTTATCATTTAGCATTCCTCTCACAAGTCACAAATTATAAAGATTTAGCCATTCTCAAGTCAATCAAATAAGCATGAGCATCAAAAACGCCAAAATAAACGACTAAGTAGGAAAGTACAACTATTAGGTTTTAGCATTTGAACAATAATATTTAGCATTCTTTCTCAATATTTTCAAGATCAATTTCTTACACATATTCAACCTCCTCTTCAAAGATGACTCCTTCTAAGTGAAGTTCATCTATTGATAATTCAGTTAGATCACCGGTGGCTTCATCAACATCAAATCGATCTCCACCTAAAGCAAAACTAAAATAAAAATGACTTAAAATATAAAAAAAATCAAGAAAACATAGATTATAGACATACCCACACCCCAATACTTGCTTGGGCCACTTGTATAATTTTTGTTTTTGACGAGAAAGCAAGTGAAGATTGTAGTGTACAAAAACTAGATCTTCGGCTCTTGAAGTCTCTAACTTGTTTCTTTTGATGTTATGGATCAACGAATAAGTGCTCAAATTCCTTTCGCAAGAATAAGAAGAAGTCGATTGTGAAAGCAATTTGTAAGCCAAGCTTTACAAAAGTGGAGCGGTTACACCATGGTTAGCCCACCAAGATACACGCTCCTCATACATCATAGCCTCAACCACATGAGGCTCACTAAAAGAACCAGTCCCACTTGCGAATGCTTCATACTCCAAAGACGCTTGTTTTAGATCATTTGAATATTTAAAGTATCTTTGGAAGCATTTAACCCTATTTAAGGAAATCTCTTTATCCTCACTGGGAGCAAGCCTTCGAATCTCATTGGCTTTTATAAGCCATGATTCGTGGTAGTTTTTGGTACCAATGAATGTATCATACAATGTAAAAGAGTGTTACTCTTATTCCACCTAGCAACAACAATTTCTTCAATTGTATCAAAAAAGTTCGATTGCTCGATAATAAGATCCTTCTCCTCTTTCTCAAAGATAATTGTCTTCACATTTTCGATCATAATATCCCACATATCATAAACAAGACGCAACTTTGGAGCATTAAAACTCGACACTTCTAAACATAGACACAATTGGTTTATGTAAACTTTAAAAAGTACTCAAACTTATCCCACCATCCGTCATTCATTACAAAAGATTTTATTTCACGCGTTTTAGCTTCAATCACTTTATCTCCCTTATAATTTCTCCAATCATCATCCATCACCATTCTTTCTAATGATTCTTTCACTTGATGAACACGACTAGTCATGACAACATGAGATGCAAATCTCGTTTTGGCTACTTTCAACAAAGACAACGCCGAATGATTTTGAAAAAGAGCATGAGCCATATCATGATTCAACACGAAAATTTTCAAGCTACTAACTTCAATAATCAAATCTAAAATCCATTTACAATTCACAAATTGGGTTGATTTTTTGGAAGTTTGCACATACCTTTTAGTGCAAGGTTCAAACGATGAACAACACATGGTGTCCAAAATATATATGGAAAAGTTTGCTCAACCGTAGAACCGGCAAGCTTCATGTTACCTGCATTATCGATGATAACTTGAACAACATTACTTGCATCGATTAATTGAGCAACATTAAATCAATTGAAGAGGTTGGTTCAAGTAATGATATGGCTCATGCTCTTTTTCAAAAGCATCGACTTTGCTTTTGTTTAAAGTTGCCAAAATGAGATTTGCATCTCATATTGTTATCACTAGTCGTGTTCATCAAGTGAAAGCATAATTGTAAAGAATGGTGATAGATGATGATTGGAGAAATTATAAGGGAGATAAAGTGATTGAAGCTAAAACGCGCCAATTAAAATCCCTTGTAATGAATGACAGATGGTGGGATAAGATTGACTACTTTTTAAGGCTTACAGAACTAATTGTGTCTATGCTTAGAAGTGTCGATCTTGAAGCTCCAATGTTACATCTTGTTTTTGATATGTAGGATAAAGTGAAGGCAATTATCTTTGAGCAAGAGGGGAAGGGTCATATTATCGGGCAAGCGGACCTTTTTGATACAATTCAAGAAATTCTTTTTGCTAGGTGGAATAAGAGTAACATTCCTTTACATTGTATGACACATTCATTGGTACCAAAATACTACCACATGGCTTAAAAAGGCAATGGGGTTCGAAGGCTTGCTCCCAATGAGGATAGAGAGATTTTCTTAAATAGGGTTAAATGCTTCCTAAGATACTTTAAATATTCAAATTGATCTTGGAGTATGGAGCATTCACAAGTGGGAGTGGTTTTTTTAGTAAGCCTCATGAGGCTATGAGGTGTCTGTATCTTGGTGGGCAAACCATGGTGTAAACGCTCCACTTTTCCAAAGCTTCGCTTACAAATTGTTTCCACAACCGGCGTCTTCTTCTTATTGCGAAACGAATTGAAACACCTATTTGTTGATCCATAACATCAAAAGAAACTAGTTGGAGACTTCAAGAGCCGAAGATCTAGTTTTTGTGCACTACAGTCTTTGCTTGCTTTCTCGTCAAAAAGAAAAAAATATATAAGTGGCCTAAGCAAGTATTGGGATGTGGGTATGTCTATAATCTATGTTTTCTTGTTTTTATATTTTAATTTTGCTTTAGGTGGAGATCGTTTTAATGTTGATAAAGCCACCGGTGATCTAGTTGACTTATCAATAGATGAAACCTCAACTAGAAGAAGAGGTTGAAGATGTGCAAGAAATTGATCTTGAAAATATTGAGGAAGAATACTAAATGTTATTTTTCAAATGCTAAAACTTAATTGTTATACTTCCTTGCTTTTTATTAGTTTATGTAGTTCATTGTTAATGTAACTTTGCATAGGGAATGGTGATTGCAATTGTAGTTTATTTTCGCCTTTTTGGTGCTCATGCTTATTTGATTGACTTAATAAGAATGGATAATTCTTTATAATTTGTGAGAGGAATGCTAAATGATAATTATGACTTTTATTCTTTATGTTCATGTCAAGTTCTTCGACAGAACCCGTAAAAGGTATGTTTTCTTTATCTTTATACATCTAACTCTTTTACTTATGTAGTTATGTGATATCTATTATGTTTTAATATACTCTGTGTAACTTGTAGGAGAATGAAAGAAAATCAAGAAATCACGCCTACAAATAAAAAAGAAATACACATTTTACAAGCGATAGGTAAATATTCCACAAAATTTCTCATAACTTAAGAGATATTTTTATTTTTAACCGGATCTCTGCACCCATGCCGGTTCTAGGATCCGAATCTTAAAATTTACATCTCAAATTACCCGCACCCATGTTAGAGCAACTTATGTGAAGAGTATATTTTGAGAATGTAGAGTACATCCTTGTACAAATGCTCTTTTGTGTTTTTGTCTTGAGTAAAGCCCATGGTAGAAAAACTGAATGGAAATAGAGAAGCCAGCTGCACTGCTAGGTCAATGTTATCAAGCTGTTAATGTACCATCAGAAGGCAGGATACTGGTAAGTAAGAGTGGCAAAATGGCTAAAACAAAATAGTTAACCACTCATATTATCCACCAAAAAATAGGTTGGATAATGAACTATTTAAAAATGGGTCAAATATGGATAAGAACCATATTATCCATTTAGAAAATGGATAACCAATGGTCTAACTTTTACATTTGTAAAGCCTCAAATTGGTGGTTCCTCAAGTGAGGGATACTAAGAATTCTCCCAAGAGTGATCATATGCAAGAAGTCATGGATAATATGATAATTAACCCCTTTTTTATCCGTATTAAATATGGGTCGGGTGGGATAATTTATCCCGTTTTTTCATTACCCGTTTTCGATCTGAACCATATCTGACCCGATCCGACCCGCTTGTTTTCCACTCCTGGTAAGTGACATCTTCATCATATTTGGAACAAAGCCTGTTTAGCTGGATCCCCAATCGGTATGGTTGCTCAACAATACTTTCCTTGTCACTTGGGGGTTTGAATATCTTCATATTCTTGTATAGCGCAGAAGTGAATTGGATACCTTTTTGAACTTATTCATTGAAATTGATAAAGCATATTTTTACTGTCAGGAGGCTCCTGCAAATATATGATACCATCAAAAAATGAGGTTTAGCTAAGCTGGTATGTATGATACCATATTTAAGAGCCCGGAACCCAAGTAAGCCATATTTGGACAAATAGAACTAAAATAAGTCCAAAAAAAAACATAAAACGGATCTATGTATAACGCCATAGTATATGGCGCTATACACTAACGGTAACTGTGTCGTTAGTGTATAGCGCCATATACTATGGCGTTATACCTTCTGAATCTGTCAGACACAGGTATAACGCCATAATATGTGGTGTTATACCTATTTTCTAGGTAATTGTGCCGTCGTCTTTAAGAACGAGCCCTCCTCCTTCTTCCCCCATTTTTTAATACCCTTCTTCTTCATTTGGTCCCCCACCCCCGATTCTGCC
>ML382881.1:0-38294 GCA_005239525.1 Nicotiana knightiana | reverse complement strand
TCCGTTTAGCCCCGTTTCCATTTCCAATTCACCTACACATAAAATAAAACCCATTAGGCACATGCGACGTGTATTTTATCATTAAAGCACATAAAATGCAAGGTATATATAATGCTTAAAATCATGAATTCTAGCCACGCATCATAAAGCATATTACTTGTGATTATCGTTGTTGTTGAAATGTTGGAAGTTCGGTATCCGATTCCACCATGATGGATAATATTGTGAACACTGAGTTGAGATTTAAATAACAAATGACACTAGAAACTATGTTGAAATACTGATTTCTTGTGATAATCCCTCTTTGTACGCTGTTAATGATTCTGTGATTGGTGAGAACGAGTGTAAAGCACGAAGGGTGATGCCGTGCATGAATGAATTATATTGTGAGGAAACAGTGTAAGGCAGGAAGGGTGATGCCGTTCCTGAATGAAATACATTGTGAGAGTAAAAGCACGAAGGGTGATGCCGTGTATGCTTATTTATGATATGAGGAGGATGAGAATAAAAGCACGAAGGGTGGTGCCGTGCGAGTTCCTTTTCTATTCTTATTTCGTTAAGTTATTGTTGATTACTGTTTAATGTTGTCTTGTTGTTTTTCTCACTCCTTATGTTAAATTCCCCATATCATGATCCCTTCCCATTATTGGATATAATGTTAACTCTTTAATTGCTATTGTTACTACTAGTATGTTTATACATGTCTATGTTTTTCTGTGGTGTCCTGTCCTAGCCTCGTCCCTACTTTGCCGAGGTTAGGCTCGACACTTACTCAGTACATGGGGTCGGTTGTACTGATACTACACTCTGCTGGCGTCTGCAGAGTCCTGGAGTTTTCCCTTATCTATTAGATCACTGTTTTATTTCGTTCAAAACAAAGACATATTTCTTTCAGCCCAATTATTTGTAATACTCTTTAGTAGTTCGTGGATTGTGACACCAGACTCTGGGTAGTTGTGTAGTTAGTATTAGTTATTGCCACTTTGAATATTATTCTGGTATTATTTTTGGGCAGTTGTAGTTTTCGTATTTACTTTAAATTGTTTTATTGTGGTGAAGTAAATTTTTTTGAAAAGGAAACGGTTAGTTAAATTTCTAACATCGGCTTGCCTAGCAAGTATGGTGTTAGGCGCCATCACGATCCCGTGGGTTGGGAATTTGGGTCGTGAAAATGTTCCTTTGACTAGGGATTCAAATAAAGGTGACTTGGAACACCCAAAAATTAATTCCAAGTGACGACTCTGTAAATAAAACAATCTCTACTCAAATTTGTCACTTTAGTTGGAAAAACTCTTTAACCCACAATAATCTATAACACATATCTTTTTCGGGGGGTAAAAAGGGGTGTGACAACTTAGCAACGGTTTTTTTATCCTCTCCTTTATTATCATAAATATTTTAAACTCTTAGCTTGTTTTAGTTTTGTTTACCTAGGCTTGATGAAATATTTGTTTATATGTTTGTTTTCGCCTTTGTCAGTGTTAATGAGGACATAATCTTTTGATTGCAAGTTCTGAATGTTTCTTTGGGAATTAATTTTACTTAAAGCTCGGAAAATTCCATCAAGTAACTCCAACAACAACCAAAATGTTTCTTTTTATAAATAAGAATAATTTTATCTTTTAATAAAAGCGGTAAGCAAATTTTAGGAACAAATGAAGTTTTATATTAGTTGCATCATTTTATTTAATAACAACAATAATAAGAATAAGGTTATAAGTAGGTTCAATATTAAATAAGTTTTATACGTTGTCCTACCACCATTAAGCTACAAATAGGCATTTTCTTTTCATAATAAAAATTAACAATTATTTTTCCATAATCTAACTCCTATAGTAATTGTTTTAACTAAGGTAAATAATTTCGTCTTAACCGATGTCGGGGTGAATCGCTCCGGAATAAAGACATAAATAAATGGCAAGGTCCTGAGGACGTCTTGTTCCAATCCTTTCAAGTCAATAAAAGTTTGTTATTTAATTAACTTCGAGTAGAGTCCAATTTTGGGTACGACACACGAACCGAGGTCGGGAGCTCTGGCAATTCTGCTGGGGACATTCAATAATTTAAGCTTATATATTGACTTTATTTGGCTTTATTAATTTTTATATATAACTGTGACCTATTTGGGCCTAATGTGCTACTTGCCTGCTCTTTACCGCTTTGATATTGTTGAACTCCTCTGAGTCTTCTAAATACAACCCCGAGAATCGCGAATACGCGCCCCATTCTTTTTGAGATAAAGTCGGTGGTCCTGAGCTCCTGGTGATGGATTATTAGTCACCCATATTTAAGAACGGGGAGGGTCCAGTAGTTAAACCGAAGAAGTATTGCTCCCGGTACGCTACCCCTTCCCAACTCGAGTTGTTCACTCGTTTTATGGCCAGTCTAGAAATAGCTCATCCCCTAGGATTTTTAAAACCTAGAAGAACAAGCCACATGCCTGGTTATCCCTTGTAGGACCGATTTGTTACATCATGTGCATTTGACTTAGCGAAACTCGGCACATGGGCCGGTTCCGTATAAGAAAGCTATCCTTTTTGAGATCATCATGTTCATTTATGTGCTACTTGCTGCATTATTTGGAAGGCTTGCTTGCTTTGTTGACCGTCTTTAAGAAATTAGTTGAGCGGAATTAAAAAAAATTATTCTCCTAGTTTAGTATAAATAATCCCTTTTTACTAAAATTTTGTAGTAGTCTCGCGTGAGGTGTAAAGACTAATTTTCATAAAAATTAAAAAAGAAAAATAGTCGATTTTACCGAACTATGCAAGTCTGATTCTCACCGGATGTGAGATACGTAGGCAAACCTCATCGGTTTCGGCCCACAATTTTCAAAAAATCCAAAAATATTTTCTTTTACTTCCTTCTTTAGAAAAATATTTTTTTAGACCACGATTTTCAAAAATCCAAAAATATTTTCCTTTAATTCCTTCTTTAGAAGTCTTTCCTCAGAAAATTCCAAAATAAAAAATAAAAAATATTTAAAAGAAAAAATATTTTGTTTCTTTTTAGAAGTCTTTCGTTCGAAAAAGAAAATCAAATCAAAATCCAAAATATATATTTTTTCCTTCTTTAGAAGTCTTTCTCCGAAAAAATAAAATAAAAAATCAAAATTCAAAATTCAAATAAAAAAATATTTCCTTTCTTCTTTAGAAGTCTTTCTTTTCAAAAATTCTCAAAAAAAAAAGCCAAAAAAAAAAATTTGAAACCCAAAACTATTTTTATTTCTTCTTTATAAGTCTTTCTTTCGTTTTTTTTTTAAAAAAAAACTCAAAATAAAAAAAAGAGTGAGTTTATTTACTTTATTCATGATCTTCCCGAATTACGCTAGATCTGATTCATGTTCCCACATGATACGTAGGCAACCCACATCAGGTTCGATTGAATGACTTTGAAAAACAAAATTGAAAAAAAAGAAGAATGATATTCATAAGAACCGACTGAGTCCATTCTAATGTGTCTTTTGTTTTGAATTGTGAAGAAAGTTTGAGGTGGTTGCTTTTTGGTAAGTTGCAACACATCCATAATTCACAAGGTCCAAAAGAAGAAATGTCAACGACAACTGACATCTAAGTTGTTACGAGTGGTCAAGAGACACAGGGTCAAAGAGTTCAACAAGAGTCTACTGTGGTTGAGGAAAATAGAGTCTTGAAGCAGCAAATGACTGAAATATGTCAAGCATGGGCCAATGGACAAGGACCGCCTTTTCCTATTCATGGTTTCCCAGAGTTCACATCCATCTCGACTACTACCATTCCGGTCTCATTGTCTGATCAATCCTATCCATCTGGGTTCAATCTTTATCCCAACTGTATGACTACAGCTGGAACTTCTGTTGCGCGCTCCCAAAGTGTGCCATTGACCACCAATCAGACAACCATTACTGTTATGCCCGTCTTTACAATCCCACAGCCGACGGTGGTGCAGAGGAAAACTCACGAGTCACAATTTGATACCCAACAAGAACAGTACCACTCTCTTGAGTACTACTCGTACCTATTTGATCTTCCTGCAAAGATTGAGAAGCCTTCCCGAAAGATGGCACATGAAGAAATGACCTAAAGAATGACAAGCTTAGAAAAATAGTTGAACAACATGCAAGGGTTGGCAAGTCAAAAGAGTATTGCTTTCAAGGATCTATGTATGTTCCCTGATGTTCGTTTGCCACTTGGTTTCAAGACCCCAAAATTTAAAAAGTATGTTGGACATAGAGACCCCATAGCCCACCTGAAAAGGTATTACAATCAACTAAGAGGTGCAGGAGGAAAGGAAGAATTGATGATGACTTATTTTTGGGAAAGCCTTACGGGAGTAGCCTCCGAATGGTTTGTGGATCAAGACACATCTCGCTGGTATGTATGGGATGACATGGCCCAGAAATTTGTCAAACAGTTCCAATACAATATCGACATCGCCCCAGTTTCAGGGAATATTCCATTAAATGGAAAGAGCAAGCGTCTAGAGTTAAGCCGCCCATGGACGACCACGAGCTAATCACTATCTTCCTTCAGGCTCACGAGCCAGATTATTTTCAAAACATGGTGTCCGCAGTTGAAAAATCCTTCTCGGAAGAAATCAAAATGGGAGAAATAGTAGAAAATGGCCTTAAGACATGCATAATTATAAGTCAAGCAGCTACCAACTTGTCACGACCCAAATTCCCAACCTTAGGGGTCGTGATGGCGCCTAACACCACACTTGCTAGGAAAGCCAATGTTAGAATTCGATTAGCTATTTTTTCTTTGGTTACTTATTTAAGCACAATAAAACAAATTTAAAGTAAATTAAGTCTAATGATTTCCAGCGAATAACCTCATAAATAAAATGTTAAACAAATAAGTAAACCGAGCGACGAACTAAATATATATAACTCTAAGACTACCCAGGGTCTGGTGTCACAATTCACGAACTTCTAAATACTACAAATAATAGGCTGAAAGAAAATAATATATCTGTTTTGAGTAGAATAAAACAGTCTCCATAAACAAAGAGAAGACTCCAGGAATCTGCGGATGCCATCAGATCTACCTCGTGTCTCCAAATGATGATATCGGCTACTAAGATCTCCTAACGCTGGCCGGTACCTAGATCTGCACAAAAGAGTGCAGAGTGTAGTATCAGTACAACCGACCCCATATACTGAGTAAGTGACGAGCCTAACCTAGGCGAAGTAGTGACGAGGCTAGGACAAGAAAGCACATAAAACCTGGACATCGAAATCATGCTAACTGGAAATAATAACAATTGAAGAATGTAAACAACAATTAATGGGAAGGGAGCATGCGATAGGGAATTTTCAACATAAGGAATGAGGAAAACAATAAGGCAAACACAGATAGTGATCAACAATAATTTTAGCAATTAAAGATAGAAAGTAAACTTGCACGACATCACCCACCGTGCTTTTACTCTTAGCCTCACCAAATAATAAATAGAATACACGGCATCACCCTTCCTTCTTTTACTCTGTTCCTCACCTTATAAATAAATAATGCACGACATCACCCTTCGTGCTTTTTACTCTTCCTCATAGTATAATTAAGTCATGCACGCCATCACCCTTCGTGCTTGACACTCTTCCTCACAATCTCATCAAATCATCAACAACATAAACAATATTTCATCATAATTTCTATCACCATTTAATATTTCAATCTCAACTCAATTTTCTCAAAGGAAGTTCACAATAAATCAATATTTCATCATGGTTACTATTATCATTTATCTTTCAATCTCAACTCAATGTTCTCCATATTTCACTAACAACAATAATCACAGATGATGGGCTTTAAGACAACCAGAATAATAAGAAATAACATTTAGTCGCATGGTATGACCTGACCACAACGTATAGGTACTCGTCACCTCACCTATACATTGGATTTAAGAAACAAACAGGTAACAATTAGTCATACAATTCCTATTCCCTCAAGCTAAGGTTAGACACAACACTTACCTCAGTTCCGCAAGCCACTCACTGCTCAATTACCACTTTTCCTTTCGAATTCACCTCCAACACACTCAAATCTAATAATGATTAGCCTAATATCATCAATTAATGCTAAAGGAACCAACTTTACTGAAAAATTATGTTTTCCTATGATTTCTAAGAAAAAGTTAAAACCCGATACCGGGCCCGCTTGGTCCAAACTCGGGGTCGAATAAAATTACGTTTATCCATTCACCCACGAGCCCAAATGTGCAATTAGTTTCAAAATCCGACCTCAATTCGAGGTAAAGATTAGATTTTTTACAAAATTTCCTAATTCTACCCTAACCCTCAATTCTTACCATGAAAATTCTTGATTTTTGATTTAAAAGTGATTTAAAACATTGGGTAACTAAAAGATTAGACTTTAGAATTGATCACCTACACTTCGGGGATAAACTTTGGTGAAGAAAACCGTCCTTATGGCTTGGTAGTTTGAAAAATAGTGAAAGAAAGGGTTATGTTCGTGTTTAACTGTAACGACCCGACCGGTCGTTTTAAAATCTAGCGCGTCGTTCAGCGGTTTGAAGTCATGAGAATCTCCATTTCAGGTATTATGATTCGTGGGCATGGTCGGTGTTGAATTTCGGGAAGTTTGGAGTCAAATTGGAAAGAAAATTCTCATTTCAGAAGCCTTAAGTTGGAGAAATTGACTAAGATTGGAATTTTGAGTAAACGACCTCTAATCAGGATTTGAAGGTTCCTGCAGGTTTGTATGATGATTTCGGACTTGGGCGTATGTCCGGATCGGTATTTGGATAACCCGGGAGCGTTTCGGCGTGTATTGTGGAAGTCAGCATTTTGAAGAAATTTCCTAAGTTTGGCTAGAAGCGCATTTCAGTGATGTTAATGTCCATTGTGGATTCCAAGTCTGGGAATAGCTCCGTATGGTGATTCTGGAGTTGGGAGCACGATCGGAAGTGAATTCAGATGTCCGTAGGTTATTTTGAAGTCATTTGGCTAAAGATAGAAATTTGAAGGTTTTTGGGAAATCCGACCGGAAGTGGAAATTTTGATATCAGGGTCGGAATGCGATTTCGAAAGTTGGACCAGGTCCATAATGTCAAATATGACTTGTGTGCAAAATTTGGGATCAATCGGACGTGATTTGATAGGTTTCGGCATCGGATGTGGAAGTTTGAAATTTCAAGTTCATAAAGTTTGAATTTTAGTGCGATTCGTGGTTTCGATGTTGTTTGATGTGATTTTAGGCCTTGAGAAAATCCGCATTATGTTTTGGAACAGATTGGTGTAATTGACGGGGTCCTGGGGGCCTTGGGAGGATTCCGAGTGGTTAACAGATCAAATTTGGAGTTTGAAGAAGTGCTGAGATTGTTGTCATCTGGTGTGACCGCACCTGCGAGGATTTGGCCGCAGGTGCAAGATTTTGGTGGCTTAGGTGGGAGCATATGTGCGATGCAATTTTCGTACCTGTGAAGGCACAGATGTGGGCAATGGGGCACATGTGTGAGTTTTGGATGGAGCTGAGGAAGCCGTAGGTGCAGGAGTCTAGGCGCACCTGCGGGAGCGCAGATGCTAAGATATGGATCGCAGGTGCGAAAATAGGCCTGGGAAGAATGTTTTAAAACCGAGATTCTTGGCTCATTTTCTCCCATTTTTCTTTGGTTTGGACGACTTTGAGGAGCCTCAAGAGGGATTTTCATCATGCATTACTAGGTAAGTAATTTATTCATGTTTTTAAGTTAAATACAAGGTAGATGCATGGATTTGAACATGAAAGATTGTGGAAAATTGGGAATTTTTAAGAAAAACTAGAAATTTGTATATTTGAGTTTTACCACGAATTTGAGCATGAAATTAAGGTAGATTTTATATTTTATCTAGTAATGGTATGGGCAGGGTATATCTTCTAGAAAATTCGAAATCCGGGCACGTGGGCCCGAGGGCATTTTGGTCAATTGACTGAGCGGAGTTGGGAAATTTTATAATCTGAATTGTTGCAAATATTAGAGTATATTTTCATTGGAAGCCGGTTATGGAATTTCGGAGCGAGGTAAGTCTCCTTTCTAACGTTGTGAGGGGGAATTGTCCCCCTAGGTGAATTAATTAAATGTGTGCTACTATCCGCGGGGGCTGCATACGCACGAGGTGACGGGAGTCCGTGCGTAGCTACTATTATGCCATGTCCGGGTAGTCTAGGACCCACTGACATGCTTTACTTGTCGTACTTGTGACCTTGTCAATAAAATATCATATGATCCTGCAGATAATATTAGACTGATAATGCTATTGAATTGGTAATTTATTTACTAAGAAGGCTAGAATGTACCCTTCTTAATCATTTAGAAAGAGAATTGGTTCATCCATGGATAATTGTATTCCTGATAAGGTTAAATTATTGAAAATTATTAAACTTGGCAAATGAGTTTCAAAACAAAGATTTAAATGCTATTTTCGTGTTCCTTTAAGAAGAATTTTACCACTTTCCTGGGTAACTACTTTCTTGATAAAAATTTGGACTTATTATGTGAATATGTGTATCTATGGGTGGTTGAGTCGCATGTATGATTCGCGAGCAGGATAACTATATATTTAAGTATAACCGCATCGCATGATCGATTCGCGAGCGGGGCAGATAGATTCATCTATGGTTCGAGCCGTTCGAACCTCAACAATGCACATTTTATTATTGTTGGTACGCGTCGTTCGACCCTCGACACTTTGTTTGCGCATGATAATTGCTGCGTATTTCATGTGATTTATACATGTTTATCGGCCTAAGAAAATTCTTAATTTCCAGTTAAAAATAAGAAGTATTGATGTGTAAAATGTGAAATAAGTCTGATGTTTCCTATCCCTGATTATGATTTAAATTGTCAACTGAAATGACAAAGATTTAAAGTGTTAAATGTGGAAGGAGTTGATATTATTTATTCCTGATTTTAATAAATTGCCTATGACATACATGCTTAGTGTCTCACTTGGTTATACTAAATTGACTTCTAGCAAGTGTCTAATTCGACCTCTCGTCACTACTTCTCTGAGGTTAGGCGGGATACTTACTGAGTACATATTGTTTTCGTACTCATGCTACACTTGCTGTGCATTTTTATTGAACAAGTACTTTCATAGCGAGGTGGCTAGTTTACTGACTTAGGCGAGCTGCATCATACGGAGGCGATCCAGATATGATAGAGTCTCCCTCATATTGTATTTAGTTTCAATTTAAATTCCTTGTCCAATTTGTATTTCAGACAAGCTTTGTAGTATTTTGTGAAATTCTTAGAAATTGCTCATGTACTTGTGTCACCGGGTTCTGGGATGTGTATGGGATGTGTTTTATGACAATAAAATATTAAACTGTCATATTTACTTAACTGATTTTTGTTTAGTTATTACGTAATAAGTTAAAGGTAATGATTTCAAAAATGTTAAAACATGAATTTATTTCAACTAATTAATGATCGGCTTGCCTGATGATGGTGTCCGGCACCATCACGACCTTAATAGATTTTGGGTCGTGACAACATAGTATCAGAGCTCTAGGTTCCCTTAGGTTTCACAAGTCATGAGCAAGTCTAGTAGAGTCTTGCGGATTGGTACGGAGACGTTTGTACTTCTCTTCGAGAGGCTACAGGGTTGTTAGGAGTACTTCCCTTCTTGATTCCTCATCGTGCGATTTGATTCCTCTGTGGCTTATGCCTATGTTTCTTCCTACTCAATCTTAGGCGTGGTGAAACGCTTTCTATGAATCAGGAATTTGAGGAATTGAAATGGTGCTAATGGTATGGTGCGGGATGTTTCTCCCTGCAAAGTTGATTGAGGCTATTGTTGTTGCTCTGCGGAAGAGTAATATGTTGTTTCAGCCAGTGGCTGTGATTCTGAGGACTTGAGGTTATGCTCAGGTTGTGATGATGTTTACGATTGGTTATCGTGCGATGTCGTTACGATAATAGAATGCTTGCCCATATGTTGGGGGTGATGAATGGCTTGAAGGGAGGTCTTCTCAGGGCGTAATTTCGATATTTTAGCATTTTAGTTCCGACAGAGGAAAGGCATTTAGACTATAAATGGTCAGGTTTTGGATTAATAAAGCAGTAAGACTTGGTGTTTTCAAGTAAGGTGGGATATTCACCTGTGATGTGGTGTTTTCATCACTGATCGAATGGAATATGTTGTTGTCGGTGCTATGGTTTCTTTGGATGCATTGGGTCAGAGTGTTGTGAAGTAGTATTGAAGGAGCGGTTGTCAGAGATCATGGTGCGTGGTGGTTCAGGACCGAATAATTATTTCTAATGAAGACAACTCAAAAAAGATGATCCTCGGAGAGTTTGAAGTCATGGTGATCTACTGGATTAAGAACCCCATAGAATGATATTGAATTGAGGCAGCAATTGGGAAACATACGACGAAGGAAGATATGTGAAAAGTGCTAGGCGGTGGTTCCCTTTCTAAAAGTCCAGGTGTAAGGAACGGAAGTCAGGTAGTTGTTTAAAGGAATAAGTTTAACAAGTGGGAGAGTGGTAGCGTAGAACAGGAGTCAGTGGTAAGACAGCTGCCAATCTTGAGGGAAAGCTTGAGAGTTTTAGTGGATGACGATTGGGTCTACGAGCTTAAGTTGAAATATGGGTTATATTGGCGGAAGGTTGGATACAATAGTGAGGAGTTGTTCGGAATGAAAAAGGATGAAATGTGGCGGTGAATTTGAAGATGTTGTACAGAATTTAATAGACGTCCATGAGGAGCGAACATGCTAATAAAGTTGGTAGAGGAAGAAGGGAGAAAGATAGGGTATTGATGTGGTAGAGAGTGTGCAGTACAACGTCGTTGGAAGGTGTCAGCTGGTGATTTCCACAGGTGGGTTATCTTCCGTGAGTAGGTTAGCGGTTGTGTGGTTGGAAAATTTCTATGAGGGATTCTAGTGGCTATTCGGTAGGATGCAGAATGTGTTAATGATGCTAAAGAATTTGAGTATTTAGGGAATGCGGACAGGGGAATTCGGAAGAATTGGACGGATTGGTTAAGCAAAATCATGTTAACAAAGGAGAAAGGATCTCAGCAGGGTCTAGAGTGGTGCAATGAGTAGTTTCGAGCTAAGTGGGGGAGTCCCACCACCTGCAGTTGGGTTACAGGATTGTGTTATCATAGGGTTGCGGATTGTCGGTGTGTTGACAAGTTATTTCAGCTAAGGGGAAAGGAGTAAATTGGTGATCGTGCATGGGATTTGATGAATGTGTGCGAAAGTTGGCCCTGTCGGACCTGGGTTAGGCTTTGAAAGATTCAGAATTTATGCTTAAGGCATAGGCCAGTCAGAGTGGGTGACTCTCAATAGTGGTCCTAATAAATTTGAAAGTTAAGAATGCGGCGTTTAAGGGTTTCAGGCAGCAGTATGATTAAGAGTCGAGATTTTGCAGCATAATTCATGGGAAAGGGAAAATAATTGGAGTGTTCTATGTTATTTTCAGCGTGCAGGATAGTATTGGAGGAGTGAGAGAAATAAACTCTGGGTTGTAGAAAGATTATCAGGAGTACGAGACGGGTTGCGGAATTTAGGCAGCATGGTCTCGTGAATCAAGGTCACTCGGGATGAGTGAGGGTTGAGTTTGCTATGAGTTGAATGAGGTTACTATTATTTCTGAGGCAGTTAAGGATGATTAAAAGATAGGTTGATTAGCCATGGTTGAAATGACACATGTGCGGCAGTGATCTGTTTTGTTAGTGTGATTGAGTTATGCGTGTGGTTTGCACAGTGTGTGCGAGGTTTGATGGCCGCCGTAACTGATTTGATTTGAGAGCATTCGAGTGCTATGGCCTATCAGGTGTAGGCGGATCCCGGAAGGTTTATGGTGGTCTAGACCACTACTTAAGGATTTGCATGTATTGTGATTGTGGGAATTCACTCGTGTTTTGTGATGGTTCTCTTGAATTGAGTTAAGTAAAAAGGTCTTTATGTGATGAAAGAGTTCACCCTATTAGTGGTTCAGAAGTTATGATAGAATTCTTGCTCTATCTTATATTGGCATGTTTGGTGCAGTAAGCAGTATGTAACTGGAAGTAAGGAATCGAGATTGTGGTTCGGTGTTAACAAGGATGTCATAAGCTCGGATGAGCAAGAAAAAGTGATTTTAAAGTCTATAGTAAGCTGGTGTTATCTTCAGTGTCACCTGAGATCGATATTCGATGAAAGAGGCTTTGTACCCTGGTCATTGGTTCTTGATGTGGTTTGCAGCGTTAGCATGGTCAGTGGTGGATGTGCGGACTTGCTACCTTGTATGGAAGGTCGGGGGAGCGTGACTACGGGATGATCATATGAGTGTGACAGGTAGTCACCTGATTGATTGAAGATTTAGACCAAGTATAAGGAAGTGCAATATTGCTTGTTTGAAAATTTATGCCAGGAAGGTGTTCGGTCCAGCTGATTGTGGATTGTGGGGTGTTGTCCCGGCTATGATGGTTGTTCTTGCGTGTTATGAGAGGAAGTAGGTTATTTTGGACCCAGGTAAGTCTATCAGCCTAGTTCATTGCGAGCAAAATCGGCTTGAAGTGTATGAATGGTTTTAAACAAAATTATGGGCTTCATGCAAGTCAGATGTGTTCCTTTCAGTATAGCGCTCCTCAAGGAGGGGTGTTGGAATATCAGGTGTTGTTACGTCTTCGTCAAATTCATGTGATATTATGACTGTGCCGTGTGAGTTGTGAAACGGCTTGATAATTTCTTATGTGTTGAGTTCCGGCGTAGTGATGATGTTATGTGAGCCGGATAGGTCTTGAGATTCAACGTATATATATCGCACCTCAGCTGTGCTTGAGGTTTGTAGCATATAGCTCTATCGGTCTCCCCAGAATGGTATTCTGCACTTAGCGTGCTTGTGACCAATATTCAGTAAATTGTATCAGTGAGCAATTCAACTCCGTGTATATTTCCTTATGTGAATTTTATGTGTGGATCGGGTGGCACGTCACCACGGGCATATTATCTGGATCGGGTTGCGCGTCGCAACAATGTAATGTTGAGTACGGCCCCCTATATCTATTTTCTGTGTTTTACTTCCTATTTTCTGAGGAAAGTTCATATTAGTTGCGTGAGTTGAGTAGTCCTTTCCTGAGTCATTTCTTATGTATCATGTTCGAGTTGTGGCCTATTGGCGCAATGCGTATCATGTGAGACTGTTGGTCATGTCTAGGATGATTTGTTGTCTGAGCAGTTCATACTGGGTGAGACGAGATTGTTGGATGAGGTATCTAGTGCGATAAGATTGTGTGAAATGCATTGAAGGACAGTTTCCCTTATTGGTTTGTAATGAGGTGAGGATTCTAGTCAAGAGGAGATATTCAATGATTTATTAACTCGGGAGTTGATTATGAATTTCTACACACTTCCTCCGTTGTGGTGGTATCGCCAGCATTATAGTAGGATGTATATATATATATATATATCATAAGGTGCATTGGGAGCATCAGATTCGTGGAATTATGGTTATTAGGGTTCAGGGAGTGTCATTGTGGTCAGATGATGAATTATGTGGTGCATGGTGCTAATTCAACAAAGGCATGCAGTCATGTTCTGGTATATCGTGTGGTAGTTGATACAGTGTTTATTTATTGGAACTAGGCCTGGCAGAGAAATTTCAGGCGTGGGAACTGGATTCTGAGCTTATTATATAGATAAAATAAGAAATCTTCAGGTTTGATCAAGCTAATGTGCTCAACTAGGTTGTGGTAGTATGGACAGGTGCACGAGGTGTTAAACAGTGATTTCAGATAACTCCAGAGAAGTTCCTAGCACTTTCGAGGACAAATGTCGGTCTAAGTGGGGGAGAATCTAGCGACCCAACCGGTCGTTTTGAGCTCTAGCACGTCGTTCAGCGGTTTGAAGTCATGAGCAGCTCCATTTAAGGGATTATGACTCGTGGGCATGGTCGGAGTTGAATTTCAGGAAGTTCGGAGTCAAATTAGAAAGAAAATTCTCATTTCAGAAGCCTTAAGTTGGAGAAATTGACTAACATAGGAATTTGGAGTAAATGAACTTTGAATTAGGATTTGAAGGTTCCTGCAGGTTCGTATGATGATTTCGGACTTGGGCGTATGACCGGGTCAGGCTTTGGATAACCCGGGAGCATTTCTGCGTGTATTGTGGAAGTCAACATTTTGAAGAAATTTCCTAGGTTTGTCTAGAAGCGAATTTCAGTGATGTTGATGTCCGTTGGGGATTCCGAGTCTCGGAATAGATCCGTATGGTGATTCTGGAGTTGGGAGCGCGATCAAAAGTGAATTCGGATGTCCATAGGTTATTTTGAAGTCATTTGGCTAAAGATAGAAATTTGAAGGTTTTTGAGAAATTCGATCGGAAGTGGAAATTTTGATATCGGGGTCGGAATGCGATTCTGGAAGTTGGAGAAGGTCCATAATGTCAAATATGACTTGTGTGCAAAATTTGGGATCAATCGGACGTGATTTGATAGGTTTCGGCATCGGATGTGGAAGTTTGAAATTTCAAGTTCATAAAGTTTGAATTTTAGTGCGATTCGTGGTTTCGGTGTTGTTTGATGTGATTTGAGCCTCGAGAAAGTTCGCATTATGTTTTAGAATAGGTTAGTGTAATTGGACGGGGTCCCGGGGGCCTCGGGGGCCTCGGGTGGATTCCGGGTGGTTAACGGATCAAGTTTGGAGTTTGAAGAAGTGTTGAGATTGCTGTCATTTGGTGTGATCGCACCTGCGAGGATTTGGCCGCAGGTGCGGCTTTGGCGTCGCAGGTGCGGGAGTCTGAGTGCCGTGCGAGAGCGCAGGTGCGAAGATTTGGATCGCAGGTGTGAAAATAGGCCTGGGCAGAATGTTTTAAAACCGAGATTCTTGGCTCATTTTCTCCCATTATTCTTTGGTTTGGACGACTTTGAGGAGCCTCAAGAGGGATTTTCATCATGCATTACTAGGTAAGTAATTTCTTCATGTTTTAAGTTAAATACAAGGTATATGCATGGATTTGAACATGAAAGATTGTGAAAAATTGGGAATTTTTAATAAAACCTAGAAATTTTTATATTGGATTTTTATCACGAATTTGATCATGAAATTAAGGATAGATTGTATATTTGATCTAGTAAGGCTATGGTTAGGGTATATCTTCGAGAAATTTCGGAATCTGGGCACGTGGGCCTTAGGGCATTTTGGTCAATTTACTGAGCGTAGTTGGGAAATTATATAATCTGAATTGTTGCAAATATTAGAGTATATTTTCATTGGTCTGTCATTATTTGGGTAGTTTTTTGGCGTTGTGCATCCATTGGAGTCAACGGAAGGGCTTGGAAGCCGGTTATGGAATTTCGGAGCGAGGTAAGTCTCCTTTCTAAATTTGTGAGGGGGAATTTTCCCCCTAGGTGAACTAATTAAATGTGTGCTACTATCTGCAGGGGCTACGTACGCACGAGGTGACGGGAGTCCGTGCGTAGCTACTATTATGCCATGTCCGGGCAGTCTAGGACCCACTGGCATGCTTTACTTGTCATACTTGTGACCTTGTCAATAAAATATCATGTGATCGTGCAGATAATATTAGACTGATAATGCTATTGCATTTGTAATTTGTTTCCTAAAAAGGCTAGAATGTACCTTTCTTAATCATTTAGAATGAGAATTGATTCCTCCGTGGATAATTGTATTCCTGATAAGGTTATATCATTGAAAATTATTAAACTTGGCATATGAGTTTCAAAACAAAGATTTAAATGCTATTTTCGTGTTCCTTTAAGAATAATTTTACCACTTTCCTGAGTAACTGCTTTTTTGATAAAAATGTGGACTTATTGTGTGAATATGTGTATCTATGGGTGCCTGAGTCGCATGTATGATTGGCGAGAAGGATAACCCTGTATTTAAGTATAACCGCGTCGCATGATTGATTCACGAGTGGGGCAAATAGATGCATGTATGGTTCAAGCCGTTCGAACCTCGGCAATGCACAATTTATTATTGTTTGCGCATGATAATTGTTGCGTATTTCCTGTGATTTATACATGTTTATCGGCCAAAGAAAATTCTTAATTGCCAGTTAAAAAGAAGAAGAATTGATGTGTAAAATGTGAAATAAGTGTGATGTTTCTTATCCCTGATTATGATTTAAATTGTCAACTGAAATGAGAAAGATTTAAAGTGTTAAATGTGGAAGGAGTTGATATTATTTATTACTGATTTTAATAAATTGCATATGACATAAATTCTTAGTGTCTCACTTGATTATACTAAATTGACTTCTAGCAAGTGTCTAATTCGACCTCTCGTCACTACCTCTATGAGGTTAGGCGGGATACTTACTGAGTACACGTTGTTTTCGTACTCATGTTACACTTGCTGGCATTTTTATTGGACATGTACTTTCATAGCGAGGTGGCTAGTTTGGAGACTTAGGCGAGCTGCATCATCCGGAGGCGATCCGCAGCTGACAGAGTCTCCCTCATATTGTATTTATTTTCATTTTAAATTCCTTGTCCAATTTGTATTTCGGAGAAGCTTTGTAGTATTTTGTGAAATTCTTATAAATTGCTCATGTACTTGTGTCACCGGGTTCTGGGATGTGTATGAGATGTATTTTACAACAATGGAATATTAAACTGTCGTATTTACTTAACGGATTTTGTTTAGTTACTACGTAATAAGTTAAAGGTAATGATTTCAAAAATGTTAAAACAGGAAGTTATTTCAACTAATTAATGATTGGCTTGCTTGACGATGGTGTCCGGCGCCATCACGACCTTAATAGATTTTGGGTCGTGACATCAACAATGTTTAAATATGACTTGGCAGGCCTTCTACGCAATCGCGTGAGCCTGCCCGTGTACGATGCTTTACCAACTGGGCCCTCCGCGATGGCGGCCCAATGGTCATGTTCGCGTAGAAGAAAACCCAGGCTCCTCCCCCAGGTCCAATTTACTCAACGCGTTCGCATGAGTCGGCACGCGTTCGCGAAGGGTATCCCACCGATGCTTCACATTCGCGGTCCAGACTTCGCGTTCGCGTAGTACAAAAATGACTCCCACGAATTTTACCCTTCACGATCGCGGGAGTAGCTTCGCGATTGCGAAGCACAAAATCGCTGGGCACTAGATGCAGAAAAATAACAAACTTTTCTAAGTGTAAAAATACCCCGTGGCCTATCCGAAACTCACCCGAGCCCTCGGGGCTTCCCAAACATGCACGCAAGTCTAAAAATATCATACGGACTTGCTCGTGCGATCAAATCATAAAAATAACATGTAAGACTATGAATTAAACCTCAAAACTATCATTTTTCTCAAGAACACTTAAAGTTCACTATTTCTCAAACGGACGTCCGAATCACGTCAAATAAACTCCGATTCTCACCCAATTTCACAGATAGTATTCAAATACTATAACAAATCTGTACCGGGCTCCGGAACCAAAATACGGGCCCGATACCCATGGTTTCAAACATAAATTCTTTTCTTTATTTCATTAATAATTCAGCAAAACAATTGCTTTCAAAAATTGATTTCTAAGGCTTGGGACCTCGGAATTAATTTTCGATCATACGCCCAAGTCCCATATTTACTGAGGAACACCCGGGATCGTCGGAATACAGATCCGGCTCCGTTTACTCAAAATGTTCACTCAAGTCAACTAAACCCAAACTTTAAATTCTAAAAATTAGTATTTCTTATATTTTCACATAAAAGCTTTCCAGTTTTACGCCCGGACTGCGCACGCAAATTGAGGTAGTTAAAATTAAATCTTTTTATGGTTAATAAGCCTAGAACGGAGTCTTAATTCATAAAATGACCCCTTAGGTCATCACACAAAGCTGCAACTCAGGCTGTTCAAATTGAACTAGTATTCGTACCCGCACGATGTGCAGAGGATTATAAAATCAAAAAAAAATAATACGAAATATTACTTGAAATGGTAATGAAAAGTGATCCAAAATAATATGTTATTGGTTAATGAAAGTAACAACCTATACTTCTTCTTAAACAGTATTTGGTACAACAAAAAATGTCACAATCTTTAGGACTATACAATATATGCAACAAAAGCACTGTCTCTCTTCAATTAGCTTGAATTTATTACATAAAATAATGAGCTTTACGAACAAAGCATTCTCGTCGAACTCCATCCTTTCTCTGGAATATGAATCTAAGCAATTGGAACTGATCTCACTTTTCACAACAACTTCCACGAAATTGCTTGCTTTCTCTGGCTAGAAACTTTATCTAACAAATGAATCCATGTAATGATCAAAGATCGAAGATCAAACTTTGGATAAACTTGTATGATTTCTGCCTTCCACAACCAAAGTTGTTGTTTCTCGATTGATGTATGACTTCACACTTCCTGAATTGTCAACTCGATGCGAAAAACTCAACAAAAATATTACAACAAAGATGAAGATAGAATTTGGCAAAGAAATATGGGCAATATTACATTCACAGATGTAAGATCATGCCTAAACTAACTGAAAGGGTAATGTTTCTTTGCATTTGCAGTCGCGCAAATTACAAATTTTAATCCATGTAGTTTGATCATTCCTAATAATTTATGAGTTTTAATGAGAATACTCTATTTTTAAAAACAACCTCATCTGCTAAGAATAAAGGCTAAACTGATATGAAAGAATTCTAGAAAAAAAAATCTTCCTTTCACTATTTAAATCGAGGAAACAAACAAAAACTTAAAAAAAAATTCTTGAGTTTTTTAGATCTTAAAGAACGGAAAAGTATATGTATTACATTGACAAAATCAAAGTATAATACAATTGGTGTCAAGAAAAAATTCTTAGTAAAAGGACATGTCTGAAGAATCCTTTGACAGTCTCAATACATTTCATGTCTATCATATTACTTGTGGAATTCACATCATCAAGGCAGTAAAGTATGCCCTTTTACATAACTCTAATTTGATCAAATAAAATATTAACTTCCTCCATAGAATGTGTTGTCAAAATGATTTAGTGCCCTTGCTTTATAGCGCCAGTAACACTTGCAATGCTATGCCTACTAAAAGTGTCGAAGGCTTATGTAACCTTTGATTCGTATGATGTTTGACTTTAGAGTTGGTTACATAATTAAGTATGACATCAATGAAAAACCTTTTAGCTTTCTTAAAGATTGAATTGTCACATGACAGTGTTATGACTTATTAGTATCTCTTACTTTAATATGTAAATGAAAGTATAATGTCCTTACATAATTTTGACACAATATGCTTCAGAGTTAAATCTCAATGTGACAATGTCACATTCCTACTTTGAGTTAAAAACATGATAGTGTTAAAAAATTTAGTCTGAAAGGCTACCTTCAAAATGTTTATGTGCATCCTGTTTTCAAATGGTGATGAGGACAAAGATGAGGACTTCATGAACAAACTGGAGATTGACAACGTGATTTTCCCCACAAAATGCTAATCAAGATTAAATACACAAGTGCCCAGCAAAGTCAGCACTGACTCGTCTCCATCACTTCCTGATGAGTCAAGTCTCAATGTCCCGATCCTACTTTAAGTTAAAAACATGTAGATAGTCATATATACATTCAACATTCACACATGAAAGAAAAAATAGACAAAAACAGAAGGGAGTACAGCACATGAGATGCATAATTGCAAAACGATTCAGACGCTTAGCAATTTACTGATTGAACAATGAAAAATCACAGAGAACGATTTTGAGATGCAATTTTCCCCGCAAATTTTCCGATGAACTAATTATTAACTACTTATGTCATGTGGCTTTTTCTTATGATGCCACTTGGCTTAAGGAGAGGGCTTGATCCTCTCTTTTTAATTTTCTGAAAAATAAATTTTTTATTTTTAAAAAAGAAAACAAAAATTATTATTAAGAAAAAAGAAATTTTAAATTGGCAGTTTTTTTTGTGATTATTTTTTTATTTCAAAATAATTTAAATACTCCAACTTGAAACTACTCTCCATTTTGAATGGACAATATTTTTTTTAATTTTTGTTTTTATATTATAAAATATTATATTTTATTATTTTATAGATATATAAATTAAAAAATAAAAACTAATAACTAATTATAAACTAAATAACTAATTATTAATTTTCATTTTTGTATTATTAAATATTTTATTTTATTATTTTATAGATAACTAATTATTAATTTTGGTTTTTATATTATAAAATATTTTATTTTATTAATTTATAGATATTTAAATTCAAAAATAACAACCAATAATTAATTATAAACTAAATAACTAATTATTAACTACTTATGCCATGTGTCTTTTTCTTATGATGCCACTTGGCTGAAGGAGAGGGCTTTATCCTCTCCTTTTAATAATATATAGATATGGTAATTTTAATGACACGAATGAGAAGAATGAAGAAACCATGATGACGTCAGGGTCGAGAAGAGGTCCTAGGAGAACATCTCGAAGGTATGAGCAGCCTCGTTTAATTTCCTATGATTTCCCTTAGCACTATTACCCACCTCAGAACCCACAATACTCTGTTGCTCCACCTCACTATGTTGTCCAGCCACCAAGACATCCCAAAAGGCGAGCACTGATGTGTGGCTAGAATTCATGGTTTAACACATTATGTGCCTTGCATTTTATGTGCGTTAATGATAAAAATACACTTTGTATGTGCCTAATGGAGTCTATATCATGTGTAGGTGAGTTGGAGATGGATGCCGAGTTAAATGGATGCATAAACGTTGAAAATACGCTCAAGAGTCAAAAAGGAGTGAACCCGGCTATACCCGAGCGTTTGAGCTATAAAGCCTGGTCATACCAGGCTTTAGCCGGGCGTTTGGGCTATAAATCCTGGTGAGACCAGGCGTTATCCAGGCGACAGACCCCTAACTCCAGGCCTGGCCAGGCGTTATCCAGGCGTTTGGCCTGTAATGCCTGGCTCCTGATCCGGTCCAATCCAAGTTTTTGAAGATTTTAAGTGTTTCCCGGTTTGAATAGAAGTCTCCTACACGTTTAGGGTTTATCCCAATCATATAAATAGACCCAAAAACACAACTTTGAGGGACTTATGCCATTAGAGTCAAGAAAAGCCTGTGGAATACTACTCAGCTAAGCAGAACATTGACTTTTACATCCTTATTTCATTACTCTGTAATTTATTTATGCAAGTATTTTGGGATTTTATTATTATGAACATGAGTAGCTAATTTCCTTAATCTAGGGTTTTGGTGGAACCTGTTGGGGGATGAACTTATTGTGATATTAATATAGTTTGGTTGGTTGTTAATCTCTATTTGTTCAACTACGTTCTTGTTGTAGTTAATTGAAAGGATCCTCAATTAGCTGTTCTTATTTATTATGTATATACTTGAGAGAGAGTGCATATTTAGGTAGTTGTTCAAACAACATCACTCTCAGAGTATAGACGAAATTCATAACCGAGGGTTTAGAAGTTGGATTAGAAATAACGATACTTCGGGTGCAATCTAAAGTGAACTGTAATGCAATCTAGCTAGCGTAACTTGAGAGAGTGTGTCTAGTAAATTATCATAAAATTAATTGAGAGATATTTATGATAGATAGAGTGTTCATAATTGATAGAGACAACTAATCAAACTATAAGAAGTATCCGAGAAGGAAGTTCACCGACAGGAGAAACCATAACCTTAGACCTTTATTATAATTGTTTACACCATATTGTTAGTTAATCGTTAGTTTATCACTTTTGTCAGTAGAAATAGTAAAACATCACCAATTTATATTCAAAAGTCTTGAGAGAATTGATTAAGTAAAAGTTGCATATTCTGACAACTTGATTGATACATAAATTCCCTGTGGGATCGACTCGGGGCGTAATACCCCGTATTATATTTGCAGCGCCCGTTTGGTCTTTCTATAAGACATAGTTGAGCGTGATCAAATTTTGGCGCCGTTGCTGGGGAATTAACGGTGTTATCAATTGAAGTTGGAAGAAATACAAAATTCTAAAATATAGTCAGTTTTCTTCAAATTTTCATTTATACATTGAAAGTTTAACGTTTGCTAACGTGGTTGTACATGTGCATGCCTAGAAACTCATCGAGAACTGGTGAACTAATTGAAGTCTTATCAGACCCCGAGAAAGTTTTCAAGGCCCTAAACTGGGCCAAATAGAAAAGCAAACAACAACCATCAATTGAACAACTTGAACCCAACATGGAAGATCCAAACAACAGGAACAACAAAGGGGATGGTGTGGTAGACCAATTGCGCAAATAGGGACAGAGGCTCCTTTATATGACTGGGCACAACCCATGCCAGAGAATTTGGCCACTGCGATACTAGTCCCTCAAATACAGGCCGAGTCCTTCCAGATTACAAATAATATGCTGCACTTGTTGCAGAACAAGGGACTATTCTCAGGGCCATACATCGAAGACCCCCAGCAGCATTTGAAGAACTTCCTGTCAATTTGCAAAACACAAAGGCAGCCAAACGTCACTCAGGAGGAAATAAAACTGTTATTGTTTCCATTCTCAGTGACTGGAGCTGCCCAAACTTGGCTAAACTCACTCCCCATCAATTCCATTACCACATGGGAGGAGTTAGTTAAGCAGTTCGTGAACAAGTTTCATCCACCCAACAAGACTGCTCAACAAATTGATGAAATCTTGAGCTTTAGACAAAAACCAGTTGAAACATTACAGGAGATATGGAGATTTAAGGGAATGCTGGTTATCTGTCCACATCATGGTATTCCAGAGCAAATGTTGGGCAGCGTTTTTATATGGGTCTGGATGATACTGTTAAGGCAAATGTTGATGCTTCAGAAAGTTAGATCTTACTTGATCAAATGGCACAGAAATCAGGATGGACAACTAGGAATGCACCCATTACTCCTGTAGTTCACTCAGTGCCATTCGATCCATCCAATACTATTATAGAGAACGTGGCCACCTTGATAACACATATAAGCATACTAACTAAGAAGGTACACATCGTAGATACAACCAATGAGGGCTTATGCATATATTGCATTAGTCAACCATTTGGTAACCAGTGGAATGAAAAAAGTGATCCCCCTCTTTATCCAGAAAATATGAATTATGTGTCGAATTATAGAAGCCAGAGACAAGGGAGGCAGAACTGGGGTTAGCAAGTTCAACCATATAGACCACCTCACCAACAACAGAACAGTGGAAATATGGGTTTCATGAGACCACAAGGTAATGCAGCACCATATCAGAGGCCACAAGGTTATAACCATCAGAACCAACAACAAGCATACTACCCTCCTCAGAATCAACAGGGGGAAGGGAAGAAGATGGATTCTCCAGGTTAGAAGCTATGATGCAGCAGGTTATTGGGAAAAATGCCAAAATCAGTAAGAGAGTAGATGTACATGATGCAGCTATTAAAAATATTGAAGTACAGATGGGCCAGATATGTATAGCAGTGAACAATGGTCCTCGTGGGACTTTACCTACAGATACTCAAGTAAATCCTACGGACCAAGGCCCAAGGCAGCTGATGGCAGTGACTCTCCGTTATGGAAGGGACTTAGACATGGAACTGGAGAGAGCTCGTGAAAGCAGGCAGGCTGAGACACGGGTACCCGTGCCGATTGAACTTGATGATCCAACAAACTTGACCAAGGTAATAGTGCAACCTACTGAAGGAGAACCTAGTGCACAGAGTGAGACTGAAAAAGAAGTGGAGATACCCAAGAGCCGGTAGTTGAGGTGGTGGCTGAGAAAGAAAAGTCCCAAATCACTGGGAAAAGAGACCGCCAGCTCCATTCCCTCAGAGGCTGGCCAAATACCAAAAGGATTAACAGTACAAAAAGTTCTTGGACATGCTAAAGCAGATACAGGTAAATATCCCATTGATTGATGCGATGAAGGAAATGCCTGGTTATGCTAAGATGATGAAGGACTTGATGTCCAGAAAATTTGACTTCCAAGATCTGGCTACTGTCACCCTTACTCAGACTTGTAGTGCGGTGGTGACGCGCCCTATTGCTGAAAAGTTGTCTGATCCATGGAGTTTTACAATTCCTTGTACCATTGGCAACTTAGCTTTTGCCAAAGCTCTATGTGACTTGGGGGCTAGCATTAATCTTATGCCGCTGGCCATATATAAAATACTGGGGATTGGTAGAGCAAGACCAACTTCAATGTTATTGCAGCTAGCTGACAAGAGGGTAAAGAGACCGTCGGGCATTCTGGACGATGTATTGGTGCAAGTGGGGAAGTTTGTGTTCCCTGCTAATTTTGTGATACTTGATTGTAAGGTGGATGAGGAAATTCCCATAATCTTGGGAAGGCCATTCTTGGCCACAGGTAGAGCCCTTATCGATTGTGAGACTGGTGAACTAAAGATGAGGCTCAATGATGAAGAAATCACTTTCAACGTGCAGAAGTCTATGAGGCAACCAAGTGAGTTCGCTAACTGCTCTCTTATTGATGTTGTGAACGTGACCCCGGAAGAAGATGATGCGTCCCTGACTGTTAGGGACCCTTTGACTGAATGTTTGATGAATCTAGATGATATGAACGGTGAAGAACTGGCAGATTGGGTGTTAGCACTTGATGAAAAAGGGGTATGGCCAAAGGTTCTCGAGTTTGAGTCACTATACGTAGAGGAAAGAGAGAGCCCGCCGGCTAGGCCATCTATTGAAGAACCACCCAGGTTGGAACTGAAACCACTGCCACCTTATCTGGTTAATAGGAACAAAGAACTCATGGATGATGACGTACAGGAAGTGCTAGTGGAGAAGGCCAGACTGGATTTTGAGGATGTCGATGTGGTAGAAAAGATGCTAGAGATAACCAAGGACATTGATGATACATATTTTGTTGAATCTAGTGTCATTAGTGTTGAGGATGTTGATACATACTCCAACCATTTTTTCACATTGTGTTTGGATGATGATATGAAAATAGAGTCATCCGAACCACCTGAGGAGTTAAGAAATAAGGAACAAGATGCCTACATTCTGGAATTCTTCTTGCCAGAAAGTCGGGAATACACATCTCATCGAAAAGCCAAGAAGCGCAGATTACTACATTATTTTATTGGGCCAGTCAGATTAGTTCCACCACCCCAGGAGCATGATCATAGAGCGGAATCAAAACTTGGGATCCAATTCATGAGTTCAAAGTGGAGGCATAAAGTGATTCAAGCATTTGTTAGAAGGAGCATGGAAAGCAAAAGCTAATGGAAAGGATGTCGACGCGACCAGAGCAGGGAGTTTCTTGCACCTTACTTTTATCTCTTGTTTTGTCTATATGTGATGCACTGAGGACACTGCATGATTTAAGTGTGGGGTGTTGTACATATTTGTTGTGATTTGTTGTGTTTAGTGTGCTTTCTTGTTAGTAGTTTTAGCTTTTCTTGTTAGTGAGTTTTTCGTTCTTTTAAGTTTTGTAGCGTTTTCTGTAGTCTTTTTATTTTAGGTAGAACAAAACAGAAAAAAAAGGAAATTAGAAATATGTGGACTCTTCCCGACGATGGATCTCCTAGACAGTTCTCTTGAGGGAAGTAAGTCTAGAGAAAATACCAAAAAGATTTTTTTTTGTTTTGTTTTAGATAGTGTAGTAATTCCCCCTTAGTTTTTCTTTGGACCACGGTTCTTTTCCAAGAGTTTTTAATTGAACCGGGTGTAGGTAGTTTTTAATTTTTAGGAGTAGGAACCACATGGTTTATAAATTAATCGTAGCAATATCTCAGAACGTTGTGATGCCTTGAGAATAGTCAGTACTGTGGTTGTGACGCTTAGGCTCAATTTTTTGACTCCAGGATAAATACCTTAAATCAGGGATTCTTAAAATTTGCTTAACTGCTTTGACTGGAGTGTCGTGATAGATCCAATCCTGAGTGAGCTATGTGCCATGTGTGTGTGTGGTTTGTATGCTATTATATGCATTGCATTTGATGTCCNGAGCCTATAATCCTGTTTCTTTGGCAACCACATTACAAGCAATACCCCTTTGTTTGAATCGATCATATATTTGAACCTTGTCACCTCTCGTAAGCACTGGAAATGTGATGAAATATGAAAAAAATTAAAGTGTGGGGTGGTAGGTTGGTTTTTGAGGGGAATAATTGAAATAAGGAGAAAGGTGCATTGTTGTGAAAAGTAAGAGTCACTTGAAAAAAAAGAGAAAAAGAAGGGAAAAAAATAGAAAATAAATAGTTGTATTGTTGTGAATGAAAAATATTTATGTGATGACTCTTAATGTGATTATTCTTAAAGAAGTATGGGGTAATAACGTTGATGTGAAGGTGGAGTTGGTTTAATATAAGTTTGAGGTTGAAAGCTAAAGTATATGTATAAAAGTTCTTGGGGAGGTGTAGTCACTCTTATATCTAAATGTATCCTACCGTCTCGCAGCCTACATTACAACAAAATAAATTCCTACTTGATCCTAGGTTGAATGAGCTCGATTAGTAGAATAGTACACTACGGGCAAGCCTATGGTGCATCTTTTGTGGCATATGAATATTATTTCTTAGAGGGAGTGAATTCTTTCTATCTTGAGTTCCTAAGTGTTCTTAAATTTTATTGTGTGTGGAATTAGCTCTTTGATTTGGTGAGGGCACATGATTCATGAAGGAAAGGTAATGTTGTTGACCTCTAAGTTAGAGTAGTGAGTGGATTATGAATAAAGCATGGTATATGTGAGTCGATTATTGAGGCGAGGATGTCACACCTCTGTGCTTAAAATGTTCTAATTTTTTTTGGTATAACGTGTTAAGGGATTTGCTTAATAAGTTGTGTTCATGAGTTTAGTTTGATTGCTCGAGGACGAGCAAAAGTTTAAGTGTGGGGTGTTGATGTGTGGCTAGAATTCATGGTTTAACACATTATGTGCCTTGCATTTTATGTGCGTTAATGATAAAAATACACTTTGTATGTGTCTAATAGAGTCTATTTCATGTGTAGGTGAATTGGAGACGGAAGCTGAGTTAAATGGATGCATAAACGTTGAAAATACGCTCAAGAGTCAAAAAGGAGTGAACCCGGCTATACTTGGGCGTTTGGGCTATAAAGCCTGGTGAGACCAGGCGTTATCCAGGCGACAGAACCCTAATGCCAGGTCTGGCCAGGCGTTATCCAGGCATTTGGCCTGTAACGCCTGGCCCCTGATCCGGTCCAATCCGAGTTTTTGAAGATTTTAAGTGTTTCCTGGTTTGAATAGAAGTCTCCTACACGTTTAGGGTTTATCCGAAACATATAAATAGACCCAAAAACACAACTTTGAGGGACTTATGCCATTAGAGTCAAGAAAAGCCTGTGGAATACTACTCAGCAAAGAAGAACATTGATTTTTACATCCTTATTTCATTACTCTGTAATTTATTTATGCAAGTATTTTGGGATTTTATTATTATGAACATGAGTAGCTAATTTCCTTGATCTAGGGTTTTGGTGGAACCCGTTGGGGGATGAACTTATTGTGATATTAATATAGTTTGGTTGGTTGTTAATCTCTATTTGTTCAACTACGTTCTTGTTGTAGTTAATTGAAAGGATCATCAATTAGCTGTTCCTATTTATTATATATCTACTTGAGAGAGAGTGCATATTTAGGTATTTGTTTGAAAAACATCACTCCCATAGTATAGAGGAAAGTCATAACCGAGGGTTTAGAAGTTGGATTAGAAATAACGATACTTCGGGTGCAATCTAAAGTGAACTGTAATGCAATCTAGCTAGCGTAACTTGAGAGAGTGCGTCTAGTAAATTATCATAATTACTTGAGAGAGATTTATGGTAGATAGAGTGTTCATGATTGATAGATACAACTAATCAAACTATAAGAAGTATCCGAGAAGAAATTTCACCGATGGGAGAAACCATAACCTTGGACCTTTATTATAATTGTTTACATCATATTGTTAGTTAATCGTTAGTTTATTACTTTTGTCAGTAGAAATAGTAAAACATCACCAATTTATATTCAAAAGTCTTGAGAGAAATGATTAAGTAAAAGTTGCGTATTCTGACGACTTGATTGATACGTAAATTCCCTGTGGGATCGACTTGGGGTGTAATACCCCGGATTATATTTGCATCGCCCGTTTAGTCATTCTATAAGACATAGTTGAGCGTGATCAAGCACCAGCCTCCACAAAATTTTCAAGTTCCCTATAACCCGCACCCAAGCCAGGGGTATAGAGGGGAACAAAGGTTGAAAGATAATTTTACACCAATAGGAGATTCCTATGCAAGCTTGTTTGAGAAATTAAAGTAATATGACATGATTACACCTATTCCTCCAAATTATGTGGACCCACGTACAAGAAGCTTTGACCCTTCTAAAAGGTGTGAATACCATTCCAATGCCCCGGGGCATAATGTTGAAAGTTGTCAGGATTTGAAAAGAGAAATAGAAAGGATGATCTAGGAAAAATTGATTGTGACCCAAGATAGTGACACCCAGAATATCGCGCAGAATCCTTTGCCTGCACATGATGATGCACACTTTGTGGGGATGATGAGTGATGACATGGAGTATGAGAATCCTCTCAGGAATCTGTTGACTGAAGTTAATTAGTTTGAAACTGGAGAAGGCCCTATTGATTCAGATGAGCAGATTTGTGACTAAATGTTCAAGTTTAGAAATTGAAAAGTCATTCCCTCCTCACTAGGAAGGAATCTTGGTAGCTTGTTTTGATGTTTTTTCTATTATCTGGGTTATTTCAGGGGTGTGATCCAGATTTTATTTGTTTTATTGAGTCAAACCCTTCTATACTTCTATTTTGTCTATGTGAGTCATGTCTGTTTGTTCTGATGTTATTTTCATTATCTGAGTTATTTTAGGAATGTTACTCGGACTATAGATTGTTTGTCTTGTTGTTAAACCCTTCCGTCCTTTAATCAATGAAATATTGTTTGTCCTTTTGTGTCATTCTTTGCTTAGTTCTTTCACCGCTAGTTCTAGTGACATGACATGCATGTGGAAATTTTGGCTAGATCTCAAAAAAAATGATTTAAGCTTGAATTGGATAAATGAGGAAAATACATTTTTGAGGATGAATAAAGAGTCGAAACACTTTGGAATTAAGCTCGAGTAAAATTCACCTTCAAATCATTGTGAAGATCGAGTTTGAGGAAGAACCTATTGAAGTTTGGTGGAAAGTTTGATATTAAATAGATGGAAAGTGTTCTTTGGCCATGACACACCAAGAACATGTTCATCAATGTTGTGATCACGAAAGGATAATATGTTTGGTGTTCTCGAGGCTAGGAGGCTCTTTTTCTGCTATGCAAACACTTTATACCCTTTGTTATCCCTTTTGAGCTTGTGTTATTTTCTTTGACCACCCTCTTTAGGAATCAGGTTTCGAGTTAAAAGTCAAAAGCAAAAATGAAAAAATGATAAACAAAAGTCCATGCCCCCATAAAATAGAAGTTGGGGCAATTTGTTTTGAAAAAAGAAAAAGAAAAAAAGAAGCAGAAAGAGAGATAAAAAAAATTGTTAGGTCAGATGTTTGAACTACGTTTGACTTGATTCCTTATAAAAAAAAGGATACGTAAGCAGCCTTACACAGTTCGGTCCAACAAAAAAATCCCCAGTATCTGAAACTGGGGAAAAGATTTTATTTCACTTTTGAAAGAGTCGATTCCAAGAGTTGTAAGTCTACACCCCCTCATTTTGAGTATACTTTGAGCCTTCATGTCGATCCTTCTTTCCAACCCTATCCAAAAACCTTCCAAATAAAGACCTCTTGATATGCCTTCAAGAATGCCAAGAGACGCATGCAATGAGCAGCATTTGTCATAAGACATAGAACACTGTCAAGTTGCTCGCAAAAGAGAAAAAAAAAGGGAAAGAAAAATAAAAAAGAAAAATGAGAGTCTTACTAGTGAAAATTCTCACGGGCATTGTAAGACGACGGTAAGTAGAGATAAATAAATGAGAGAGACTTGTTGGTGAAAATCCTTCGGGACACCACTAGTCGATAGTGAGTCGTGAAGCTGACGCAAGGAATTGGCATGAACAAGCCCGAGTTCAAAGGTCATAAAAATGGTAAAAGGGAAGATTTGATTAGTTTTATAGATCAGGACGTTAAGTCCAAAATCCATGTCATGACCATTAAAGCTAGTTACTGCAAAAAAAAAAAAAAAAAAAAAAAAAAAAAAAAAGAAACTCTTCCTTTTGTTCTTCCTGACAGGGGCATTTCTTGTTAATATTGTTTCTTTGCAACATTTTGTCCTTCACTCTGAGTCAGTCCTAGTCAAAACAAGCAAGAAAAGATTTCAAAATCTGCTACCAGCTTTTCAGTTGCACAAAGTAAATTTGTCCATCACACTCAGGTGTTACAGTCAACATGCCTTGAGGATTCATGCAAAGGCTCCCCCCCCCCCCAAACAGACCCTTGTCAGCATACTTGGCTAAAGCAAGAAAAGATAACCTCGAGGTTAATCAGGGATCCTTTGTAGTACCGAACAAGGACTATGAAGTGTGCACGCCGTGCAAATGGCACTTACCAGCTGTGATTCTCTCTGACGGACAAATTTATCCAAAAGCAAAAGCCATTCAAGATATCAGAAAAAGGTTATCCAAGAAAGAAATCTTTTTCTTGAGATAAGACTGACTGAGCCACAAACACAAATGGCACTGGGAGCGAAACAATCAGGGTGATACAGAAAGTAAAGGTTCCTTGTAAGCAACAACAGAGTCTCCCAACAGTGCAGCCAACTACCAATGCATTCGTTCTTCCAAAGGATGGATGATCACAAAGCCAAGCTGCCAAAGACATCAAGGACACAAACCGACCACCACTTTCAAAACTGACAAAATTTTCTTTTTTTGAAATAGGAACAAAGCAGTGCAAGGATAGTGGTTCAAATAGAGGGAAGTTGCTCAAATCTTTGCCTCTATTTGTCTTTCTAATATGCATAAAATCATTTCATTTTCTCTTCATATTTTCCTCCTAGGGTAATGCATCCTAGTCTGATGGATCTTCCCTACCAATGAAAATCTTAGTATGATGATTCTTTCTCCTAAGATAATCAAAACGTCTTAGTCTGATGAATTTTCTCCTAGGATAAACGTCTTAGTGTGATGAATCTTTCTCCTAGGATAAGAAAACCTAGTCTGATGAATCTTTCTCCTAGGATAAGAAATTTTATTCTGATGATCTTTCTCCTAAGATAAAAAAAAACTAGTCTGATGAATTTTCTCCTAGGATAAACATCTTAGTCTGATAAGTTTTTCTCCTAAGATAAGAAAACTTAGTCTGATGAATCTTTCTCCTAGGATAAAAGTCTTAGTCTGATGAATCTTTCTCCTAAGATAAACACCCTAGTCTGATGAAATTTCTCCTAGGATCAAAGCCTTAGTCTAATGAATTCCTAAGATAAAAAAATACCTAGTCTGATGAACTTTCTCCTTGGATCGAAGTCTTAGTCTGATGAATTTTTATCCTAAGATAATAAAACCTAGTCTGATGAATTTTCTCCTAAGATAGAAATCTTAGTCTGATGAGTCTTTCTCCTAAGATAAGAAAACCTAGTCTGATGAATTTTCTCCTAGGGTGCAAAGTCTTAGTCTGATGAATCTTTCTCCTAAGATATAAAAAAATCCTAGTTTGATGAATCTTCTCCTAGGATAATTAAAAAAAATCATTTGTTCATGCCCTCAGAAAATAAGCATTGGGGCAATTTATTTTTAAAAAAAAATGTTTTTGCTTAAAAAAAACAGTCACATGTTAGCATAGGGTACACCATTCCCTAGCTGCATTTTCTAACATAAGGTCTCCACTCCCTGGTTGATGTTATTTTTTACATAGGGTCACCATTTCTAGCCGTTTTTCCAACATAGGGTCTCTACTCCCTAGTTGATGTTATTTTAGACATAGGGTCTCCACTCCCTAGTCTTATTTTCCAACATAGGGTCTCTAGTCCCTAGTTGATTTTATTTTAGACATAGGGTTTCCACTCCCCAGTCTCTTTTTCAACCTAGTCTTCTTTTCCAACACAGGGTCTCCACTCTCTAGTTAATTTTATTATAGACATAGGGTCTCCAAATCCCTAGTCTTCTTTTCAACCTAATATTCTTTGTCCAACATAGGGTCTCCACTCTCTAGTTGATTTTTTTTAGACATAGGGTCTCCACTCCCTAGTCTCCTTTTCAACCTAGTCCTCTTTTCCAACATAGGGTCTCCACTCCCTGGTTGATTTTTGTCACGACCCCATATCCTAACCGGCCGTGATGACGCCTATCGTGGAACTAGGCTAGCCAACCATCACCTTTCTACGCATTTGTTCAATTATAAGAGTTCACAATTTAATAATAAGCATGCAACCATAGCATCAAATAATGAATTTTAGTCTTAGCGTCCCAATAATAGTCTAACAAAAACCTCCCAAGAACTGGAGTCAATAGTCATGAGCATCTAAGAATGGGTAAATCTAACTCTACTAAAAATTGTAGTGTATGTCTTTGAATCAAATGCTAAAAACATAATAAGGAAGGGAAGTGGAGTAGTTGTGGAAAAGGGAAGTGGAGTAGTTGTGGACGCTGGATAGCTACCTCGAAATCCCGTGAAATCTGCAACTACAAGCCTCTGAGGGAAGAAAGCCTCCTCACAAACTCTTGAGGCCTAAAAGCCTCCTCACCACTCAGTCAGACACTCTCAATTTGCCCTTAGGCCATAAATATACCGGGTTCTCGACCCAAAACGGTATTTCATTTTTCAATAAATAGTATCAAAATACTCTGAGTGTCAAAACAATTTATCAGGAAAAGATTCAGTGTAAAATCATAGCATATCAGTGAGAAAAATATAGTAAACACAACCCCCAAGGGGTAAACAGATCGGCACTAGGCTCCAAACATGGCTTACAGCCCAATATATATCGTAATATATATATATATTATTTAAGAAAAGCTTAAAAATCGGTTCCGCAACTCAATAGTCTCCTAAATAGGAAAGATGTTTCCAAAGTTCCAACCTTTTCATTTTAAAACCCGTGGAAGGGTGCATAATCCGGGGTTTCATACCCTCAGGACAGGATTTAAAGACATTACTTACCTCAAAGCTAGCCCGGAACTTTTCCGCAACACGCTTGCCTCTCGAATCAACTTCCTAAGGCTCCAAATCTATTAAGTTCAGATGTTTATCATCAATTTGTGCATAAGGAACGAATTCCAATCGAAAGATATCAAATTTAGCTCAAAAGCCCGAATTTGGTCAAAACCTGACCCCCCAGGCCCGCGTCCGGAAACTCAGAAATTTTTATATGGAACTGTTCTTCATCATCTCACGAGTCCGTACATATAAAGAACGCTAAAATCGGAGTTCGTTTGACCCTTCAAATCGACCCCTAAAGGTCTCAAATTCTCAAGCCCTAAACCCACATTTTTCTACTGATTTTCATGAATTAAATGCTGAGATTATATTCTATAATCACCCATAAACGAGTTTTAATGATCAAACACTTAAATCTATGAAGAACACTTATTTCCTCTCTTAAAAATCGCCTCAAAAGCTTCTTCTCGTTCAAAAATTGAAAGAAAACTCGGACTGCTCGTTATATATATACCGTTCACGCGTTTTACTGCTCCCAATGGATTCCTTGTGAAATTCTAATCAATTTAGGCTTTTTAACAACTCAATTTGACCTTATAATGAAGGACATATGTAGGTTTTAAGATTTGCAAATAGTGCAGGTTTTTAATACGCCGTCAGGGGCAATTTCGTTATTAACCTGAAAAATCTGGCAACCTTGATAAAATGGCCATAAAATCCTCATACGATGTCCAAATTCGACGATTCTTTTTTATATGGCTCTTTAATTACGATACGGATCTAATACTTCATTTAAAACAGTAATCAGAGCTCATTTGTTCAATATGATATCATTTATGCTTGAAGAAACGACGCCAAAGCATAAGAAAAACGAGCACAACGCAACCCAAACCTATCCAAAACTCACCCGAGCTCCTTGGGACCCCACACAAACATTCTAACAAGTCTCATTACATAAATAGAATTTATTCGAACCTTCGGAACACCCAAAACAACACCAAAACACCAGATCTATGTCGAATTCAAGCCTAAGAACTTCTAAATTTCCAACTTTCGCCAATTCAAGCCTAATTCTACCACGGACCTCCAATTTACAATCTAGACACACTCCTAAGTCTAAAATTACCTAACGAAGCTATCTGAGCCATAAAATCCGCATTTCAAGGTCGTTTACCAATAAGTCAACTCTCAGTTGACTTTTCCAACAATAAAGCTATTTTTAGAGACGAAATGTCTCAATTCTCACTACAGCCATTCTAAACTCGAGCCAGCCGACTCTAACACATCATAAACAGCATAACACACCTATGACAAGGCAATAACAGCGATAATAATGCAAATTCTATGGAATGACTGACCGGGTCGTTACATTTTCCCCCACTTAAACATACGTTCGTCCTCGAACGTGCCCAGAGTTGTTCGAAAACCGCCAAAATTGTCGTGTAACCTACCATGCACATATTTGAAGGTGATCCCACGTCACCTTACCCCATATAGGTCTAATACCACAACACAGTTGAAATTCCGAAATCCAATCTTGACCCATAAACCTTAGAACCAAGTTTCCACTTTTGAAATAATTTGCAAGATCAAATTTCCGCGACTATAAGCTGAAATAGTCTGACCACGCTGTATCAAGACATATCCGTAACCCAATATGAAATCAAATAATATATCGCATGACTCAAGCACCCATAGCGATAGCTCCTAGTCACCATAGTTGCTCAAACAACTCAATACCGTACATACCCTCTTATAAAAAAAATACATCGCTCTAACACTTCCATATACTGCCGATGATGAAAGAAACACGTAGAAACCAACAACCATTTGTCCGATCAACATCAATATCATACAGAGCCATAACTTGTGCAACTCGTGCGCTCAATAACAACATCCCAAGAGCTCAATTCATTAAATAAAGAGGACTCACATGAGAGGACTATCCTGCCACTAACACTTACCAAACTGCATCATGCTAAAAACCTGATACACATAATAAAATCAAAACACACAAATCTGACACCAAGGATCATACCTCTACATGACTCTGCTACCATGCATGATCCCGTCCAACGTTGGTCCACATGAAATACTTCAAGCCACCTTGCTCAAAATCAATAACCATGAGAAATTCGACATCAAGTACTCAAAATGCATTGCCATAACCACGGGGAAATCGGACGATACCATGCCACCTCAACCAGAAAGAACATAACCTATACATCTCACCGGGCAACATCCCATTTACTTACCTTACTCAATCCTTGCTATAAAGCCCCTATAGAACCGCACCCTATGTACATATAACCAACAATCACCACTCCTCGAAACATCAAAAGGCAACCCATAGATCACTCTAAAACATGAATAAGCTCAATGACAATCAAATGGTAATCTCTCAACCATAGCAATTCGGAGTCAACAATTCTAACCTGTTGCAAAACACACACACATCCATATCAAGCCTATCAATAAATCTAAATCATCTCTGGTCACCCACAATAGATAGATAACTCTCCGAAAGTTCACAATGAATGAGTCATGGCACATAGCTAACATCTAACTAACATTGCTCGCATCTTCACGGTCTACAACCACAAAATAACTTGTTCATGAGAACTCCCAGTCTCAAAATCCATAAAGCAGACCAACTACCATATCTGATCCCAGTTGCACCACCCGAATATATAACATGTCTCCAATACTCAATCATTCCACGGGGGATACCCCTATAATTATTCTGTGCCCCCGAGCAAACTCGAATATTAACAGTCGATCCAACAATAAAGCGTCACAATAATAATGAAGCACCCTTAACTCCACACATTGACCTTTCTGGAATGTATACCCTCATCAATCCACCCAATGGTGGTATCACCTACCTAGTCATCTGAAACTGCCAGTTCTGACCTTCCTTCCAGAACTGAACCTTGACCTCACATATCCACTCTCCATTATACACAAAATACCGCATACGCCATGCAATCCTATGATAAATATGAGAACTTCATGCTCCCTTCCTAGCAACAAACAACTACGTACCCAACTAGCGAAGAACTTTCCAGTTGATCCCATCTAGAAGCAAAATCACTATACATCACATGGCCCTCACGCCAGTAGAAATATACATCTCTAACCATGGTAGAAACCATCAAGAACTCCCGAATCACATTTGTACAACACCAAACTGCCAGGACTGAATCCTCCTAACTCAACCAAGCCACGCATGCCACCAAATCCCAAGAGAATTGCTAAGAAACACCTGTAACAACTTATTACTTCATAACGCCCACAGAACTAATCATATCCCTTATCGTTTATAATGCCGATCCGACCTACTACCAAGCTGTCCTATTCATTCAAGTTCCTTCTGACTTACCTTCGAATTGATACTTCTTCTTGCCATAATACCGCAATTCTCAATCCAGACTCACCGCACGAAACCCGAGCATAAAATATATAGTTTAAGGCTCATAAGCCGCTGACTACTCCCTCAAATATCCCCCAAAAGCACCCCATTAGAAATACTTACCCTGAATAGACTTCCTGCGAATTTAAAGTCATTACCTTCACTTTCCTGATCCTGATGGATAGAATCCATGATAATGCAAATACACCACAAGCCTTGACACCTTCCCCGTAAATCTCAGTTCTAGCCCTTCTCACACCTTGAAGATCCTCGATCGCTACATATAACCTTGAATCTGTCTGAACCATTCACGAACGTCATTTACTCTACGCAATTTCAATTACACTAACCAAGCAAACAGAACGACCTGACCCCGCTTGAAATCCACATACTAGGAAAGTAATCCACACCTTTGAAGCAACAAGCACACTCATACATTTCACACACTACACTTTCAAGTACAACTCAATCATTCAATAAATTCCCTTATCCGTAAAGTACATTACAACCTGTATCAAAGAAATTTCATTACTCGAGTCATTCCCAGACTCCACCTCTGCAGGTCATAATTGATTCACCAACATACCTCGAACCGAAACCAATACAACACATAATCGTGTAATCAACTTATCATTAGCGAACTCCCCCACTTGGCTCAAAGCCAAAGATCAAGACAAAAACTCATGATGCCCATACACTACCACTGCCAACATACTGTGGTGAGGTTCAACTAAATCCTCCATAAGCTCATATGACCCAAACCATCTAACCCTCAAATCGTATGCAAATCTTACATTCGCCATGGTAACGGTCATGCCAACTCCCACAAGTGTTCTAAACTCAAATTACAACATACATCATTTACTGATAGAGAGAACTTACTACAGATAAACATAAAGGTCACACACCTCAGGACAACCCGCAAGAGATACCCCTGCCTGCTTAACCTCAAAATGATATCTCCCTATACACTTCCGAAAATCATAGCTATCACATAATCACTATACCTTCCTACATTAGAACACAACCACTGCCTGCCCTCGAGACATCTCATTAAGCGGCATAAGAACCTCAAGCTGATGGCTATACTAACATTGAAGCTGTGGTCAAGGAAATCTTGAGCTTCTGGAAGCTGTAGTCACACTCGTCTGACCGCATGGATACCTTCACTGGACACCACATGTCCCAAGAATGCTACTAAAATGATCCAAAGATTCACACTTGGAGAACTTCACACAAAGCTTCTCCTCCCTATATCTCTGTAATACCATCATCAAATGCTGAGCATGTTAACCCATGGCTACAAGAGTACGACAGGATGCCATCAATGAATACAATAACAAATGAGTGTTAATACGGCTGGAATACACCATTAATCAAATACATAAACATTGTTGGGGCATCGGTCATTCCAAACGACATCATCAGGATCTCAGAACACAACAGAAAGATCCGCTTCACTCCACATCTACACAACATGAGAGGCCTTCCAATACACTCATAACTCGAGGCCATATTCTAACTTAAGACTAAGGTCAATTACTCAATGATTCTTGCTACATCTCCCGCTAATCCGTTCTTGTCACAATCAAACAACCTGAAAACATCTAACTGTTAATCACACTCACCACGTAGTCATCTAGTCACAAAGTTCCATCAATAAGGACAAAAACGGACATATAAGTCCCCAATTGGCCTATTATCACCATGATAAAAATCATATCTCACCCACGGAAGTCACAAGCCGACGATGCACAACTGATACCAAGCGCTCACGTGCGCATTCGAACACACGAAAGGAATTCAAAGAGTTACGCTTTTGGCTGAAAATGGATTCGCATGACAAGAATTCAAGAATGTGGAATATTTTCTAAGGGTTCTGCAGCCTCTCGAAGATAAGTAGAGACGTCTCCGTACCGATCCGCAAGACTCTACTAAACCTGCTCATGACCGTTGAGTCCTATGT
>ML382878.1:4605-45429 GCA_005239525.1 Nicotiana knightiana | reverse complement strand
GCTATAATTGCAAAGTTATTGCAATTATAGCCAAAAGGTGCCAGTTTGGCTAATTATGAAATATTTTGGGTTCAATAGGTCTATAAATAGAAATAATAAATCAAGAAATTTTTGGAAGTGGTTTGTGATGCAATTTTATGATTATTTATTAGAAATAAAATAATGGGCAAATTAGTTAAAATGAAAAATTATGTAAAAATATCAATTGATGCTAATGCATGATTTTGAAGACATATGCAATTAAAAAAATATATTTTTGTAAAAATTGGGTATCAACAATTATTATTACTATTATTAATATTACTACCATTATTATTCTAATAAAATTTTATTATTTTTTGCAAAAAGTATATCACGTTCTTTATTTAATAAAATAGTAAATATTTCTTCAATCCTATATCATATAAAAATTTACTCCAATGATATTTGTCACGACCCAAATTCCATTCAAGGTCGCGATGGCGCCCAACACCGAAGTTAGGCAAGCAAACACTATTTATCAAGTGAGTCCCATTTTATTTTATTAAAAACCTTTTCAACAATATCTTAATTTTAATTACCAAGGATATAACAATGGCAAATGACGAAGGAAATTTATATTGCAACGATCAAAAGGAGTCAAATTTAAATAATTACATCCCCAAAAGAATAGTCCACCAATGTGTGTGCCAAGAACTAGTGTCACAAGTATATGGGCATCTAAAAGAATGAATAAAAGAATACATCTACTCTACTGTCTGAAATAGAATAGACAGAATAAGCAAAAGAAAAGACTCCAACGCGCTGCTGAACGACATCAGGATAAGCAGATCACCGTGGAATCTCTGCCTCAATATCAAGGACGTGCTTCGAACTGGTAACCAGATGCACCTGCCTCAGAACCTGTACAATTAAGTACAGACGCATAGCATGGGTACATAAACACTATGTACCCAGTAAGTATCCAGTCTAATCTAGAAGAAGTAGTGACGAGGGACCGACTTGACACTTACTAGGGCCAAACAATTTATTTAAATATAAGGCTAACATGAATATCGAGGATAAATGGAAAATAATGACAAGAAATGACAAAGTCTTTCCACAATGGCACTCATGTTTCAATTTCTATCATTCTGGTTGACAATTTATATCCCAGGGAATTTAAATAGTTTAAAATCACGGGAAAGTGCCAAGTAGATAGCATGCCCATATAATGCCAAGGAAGTACGGCTCAATCCAACAAAATAATAAATGTGCACTGCCGAAGGGTCGAACGACGTGAACCAAGGCAAACGGCCTGCTCCCATGAGAGTATTGGAAGGAATCACTCCGCTCGCGGACGGACCGCTCCCATGAAAGTATTGGAAGGAATCACTCCGCTCGCGGAATATAATTGCGAAACAATCACACATAAACATAATATATTTTTTCTCAATTTCTTTTAAAATAATATTTTACTTGAAACTTTCAAATTCTTAAGATCTTGAAATAAATTCCAACCAATGAAATTAGCGCATGAAATAAATAAACAGTATTCACAAATCATGGTGTAAACCTAAACTACCCGGTCAACAAGAATAGTCACCACATACGGACCCTCGTCACCTCGTGCGTACGTAGTCCCCCACAATTATTCATATATCATATAAGTTCACTTATGGGGAGATTTCCCTCTTACAAGGTTAGAAAGGAGACTTACCTCGTTTCGCCATGTCACGACCCAAATCCTAACTCAAGTCGTGATGGCGCCCAACACCGGGGTCAGGCAAGCCAACAGTTTGTTTACTAGTGAGATTATCCTTATTTGACAAATCATCCCCACACTTACCAAATTTTTAAGCTTAGAACGTTTAATTAAAAACGGATAAATTAACCAACTTTAAGTAAATGTAGCCACAAGGATCATGAACCAATATATACAGTCCCAAAATATAAAGTCTACTATGTGTGTGCCAGGAGCTAGTGTCACAAGTCTATCGGCGAACTAGTAGGATATACAAAAGATGATATAAATTGTACTACTGTCTGAAAGAAGTAGACAGAAATAAACAAAGCCAACTCCATAGTGCTGCTGAGAATCGCTAAGGGAAGCAACTCACCGTGGAGTCAGGTCCAGAATAAACTCCCAGGGCCAAGCTCCGGTCGGATAACCAGATGCACCAGCCTCAAAACCTGTATAATTAAGTACAGAAGCGTAATATGAGTACATAAACAGATATGTACCCAGTGAGTATCTCGCCTAACCTCGAAGAAGTAGTGACGAGAGGTCGGCGTGATACTTACTAGGGTCAAACAATGTGGAATAAGTACATGCTAACCAATAATAGCAGTAAAGAATAGTAATAAGAAAATGAGCATCAAATAACAATCTCTAGTACCCTCACTCCATCCTTTTCCATGGCATACAAGCTATTTAACCTTCTTTCTTTTTATGAAATCAACAGTTACAATTACAGGGCTTCTCACAAATTACCAAAACTTATAACAAGCTATGAACGTACGGTCATTACGACGTGAAAACTAAATGTGCACTGCCGAGGGTCGAACAACCCGAACCATAGTTGCATCTTTCTGACCCGCTCGCGAATCGAACATGCAACACAGTTAATATAATACTAAGACTACCCCGTTCACGAATCATTCATGCAACTCGGGTTAATATAATTCCAGGGCTACACCGCTCGCGAATCATCCATGCGACTCAGGTTAATATAATACCAGGGATACCCCGCTCGTGAATTATCCCTGCGACTCGGGTCCCCGTATAAATACATGATTAGCAGGAGATTCCAGATAATTTAGCAGGGAACATACTAACATGGTGAGAATTTATTAATGTCAACTTCAAAGCATAACTTCTTAGGCCTTCACATGAGGGTTTCGAGGATATTAGACTACTTAATCCATATAGAAGATCACATACACAACACATAAGGCATGCTTGTGAGTCCTAAACTACCCAACAAGGCATAATAGTAGCTACACACGGACTCTCGTCACTTCGTGCATGTGAATCCCCCGCAAATATGACAAACCACCATTTATAATCACCTATGGGGACAATTCCCTCTTACAAGGTTAGAAAGGAGACTCACCTCGCGTCGAACCTACTCCCCGAGTCAAGAATGCGCCCGAAACTCCGAACTCGTCATCCAAGGACCTGAAACTACTCAAAAGTTACATAAATATATATCAAATTATACTCAAAGAATGGAATTCTCCTACTATTTAGTCAAATTCATCATTCTTGAAGAAATCCCAAAATCCAACCCCGGGCCCGCATGCTCGGATTCCGAAAATTCACGAAGGAACCACTCACCTATAACCTAAGGATCGTTAGTACATGATTTTTACTTTATTTCATAGCTAATTGACGTGTAATTATCTAAATTCCTGAAAGCCCTAGGTTACTACCCAATTCTTGATTTTTCACTAATTAGGTAATTAAATTCACTAGGAATTCATGCATTGACAAGTCTTGAGATGAAATTTACTTACCTTTTAGGGGTTGGGTCGTGGAGCCCTTTTCCCAAGCTCTCAAAGTGTTTAATGGAGTAAAGATTGAAGAAAACAACAAAGAATCCCTCATTTAAGAAACACACTGCCTGACAATGGTTCCGCACCTGCGGCTCAAGGACCACACCTGCGAAAATGGACGAAGAAGCCTGGGCCCGCACCTGCGGAGGGGAGACCGCTCCTGCAGCTCCGCTCCTGTAGAACTTTGTCCGCACCTGTGGGAAATTGACTGCCCGCTAGGGGTCGCACCACGAGGCTGGGACCACAAGAGCGGTCCTGCACTTGCGACTGGGAAACCGCACATGCGGTCACACCAGAACAGGTGCACCAACAACTATTTCAGCTGGTTTTTGGCCTCGTGTGGTGTCCGGGAGGCACCTGGACCCACCCGAGCCCCCATCCAAATATACCAACAAGTCCCAAATCATAATACGGACTCACTCGAGCCTTCGAAATGCTCAAAACAACGCTAAATCTCAAAATCACATCCCAAAACCCCTGGAATCATAACTTAGGAACTTCAAGTTTTCTAGACTTCGCTAACAACGCGCCGAATCGACCTATACTACTCAGAATGATACCAAATTCTGCAAGCAAGTCATAAATGACATAACGAAACTATTCCCAGTCTCGGAATTCCGTTCGAACCTCGATAACACAAAAACACATCCCAAACCACAATAGGAACTTAAGGAACTCTTATTTCAATATTAGGCGCCGAAACGCTCCCGGGTCATCAGAAACCTATTCCGAACATACGCCCAAGTCTGAAATCATCATACGAAGCTACCGGAATCATCGAAACTCGATTCCGAGGTCGTTTACCCAAAATGTTGACCGAAGTCAAACTTGGCCTTAAAGGCCAACCTGGAGGAAATAAGTGTTCCAATATTGCTCTAAACACTTCTGAATCCCGGACCACCCGCCCCCGCAAGTCATAAATCATAATAAGCCGCTATGGGAATTTTCATTTAGGGGAACGGGGTCCGACAAGGCAAAACGACCGGTCGGGTTGTTACATTCTCCACCGCTTAAACAAACGTTCTTCCTCGAACGGGTCTAGAATCATACCTGAAGTGCTGAATAAATGTGGATATCTGCTCTGCATGCCCTCCTCGGACTCCCAAGTCACCTCTTCGACTGGTTGGCCCCTCCATAGGACCTTCACGGCAGAAACTCTCTTAGATCTCAACTGGCAATCCTGCCTGTCAATAATAACAATTGGCTCCTCCTCGTAGCCTAACTTCTCATCCAACTGAATGGTGCTTAAATCAACCACGTGAGAGAAGTCGGCGTGGTACCTCCGGAGCATGGATACATGAAATACCGGATGAACTCCTGATAAACTGGGAGGTAAGTCTAGCTCATAAGCAACCTCCCCAACTCGCCTCAACACCTCGAAGGGACCTATGAACCTCGGGATCAGCTTTCCCTTCTTCCCAAACCTCATAATACCCTTCATCGGTGAGACCTTCAACAGAACCTTGTATCCCTCCATAAATGATTATCACGCGCCCTCTGATTCGAGTAACTCTTCTGTCTGGTCCGTGCTGTGCGGAGCCTCTCCTGGATCAACTTCACTTTCTCCAAATCATCCCTCACTAGGTCGGTGCCATATAACTTAGCCTCAAATGGTGCCATCTCAATGCTGGAATGATAACTATTATTGTAAGCAAACTCGGCCAAAGGCAAGAACTGGTCCCACTGATCTCCGAAATCAATCACACATGCCCTGAGCATGTCCTCCAATATCTGAATTGTCCGCTCCGACTGACCATAAGTCTGAGGGTGAAATGTTGTGCTGAGATTTATCTGGGTGCCCATGTCAGTATGCAATTCTCTCCAGAAATACGAGCTGAACTGAGGACCTCGATCTGATATAATGGACACCGGCACTCCGTGCAACCGGACTATCTCCCGAATGTAGATCTAGGCCAACTTCTCAGAAGTATATGTAGTAGCCACTAGAATGAAATGCGACAATTTGGTCAATCTATCCACAATGACCCAAACCGCGTCAACCTTTGGCATAGTCCGAGGCAACCCAACCACGAAGTCCATAGTGATGCGCTTCCATTTCCACTCAGGAATGGGCATCTGCTGAAGTAGGCCTCCTGGCCTCTGGTGCTCATACTTCACCTGCTGGCAATTAAGACACCTAGTCGCATACTCCATGATGTCCCTCTTCATCCGCCTCCACCAGTAATGCTGCTTCAAATCACGATACATCTTCATAGCACCAGGACGAACAAAATACCGATAATTGTGTGCCTCCTCTAGAATCCTCTCCCTCAGGCCATCAACATCAGGAACACATAAGCGGCCCTGAAGTCTCAGAACACCATCCTTTCCAATAGTAACCTCCTTGGCCCTACCCTGAACCACTGTCTCCTGAAGCTCTGCTAAGCACAGATCATAGAACTGTCGGTACTTAATCTCCCCCAATAACAAAGACTAAGCAACCACATATGCTAAAACCCGACGAGGCTCTGAAAGGTCTAATCTCACCAAGAGATTGGCCAAGGACTGAATGTCCAAGGCTAGAGGTATCTCCTTTGCTGCAATATAAGCCAAGCTACCCATACTCTCCGCCTTCCTGCTCAAAGCATCTGCTACCACATTTGCCTTGCCCGGATGATAATGACTGGTGATATCATAATCCTTCAACAACTCAAGCCATTTGCACTGCCTCAAATTAAGATCCCTCTTCTTGAAAAAGTGCTTCATGTTGCAGTGGTCTGTATAAACCTCATAGGACACCCCATACAAGTAGTGCCTCCAATCTTAAGAGCATGAACAATCTCTACCAACTCCAAATCATGCACAGGGTAATTCTTCTCATGAACCTTCAGCTGGCGCGAAGCATAAGCAATAACTCTCCCTTCCTGCATAAACACACATCTCAAACCAACTCGTGAAGCGTCGCAATACACTGTGTACATCCCCGAACCGGAAGGTAATACTAGAACTGGTGCTGAGGTCAAAGCTATCTTGAGCTTCTGAAAGCTTGCCTCACCCTCGTCGGACCATCTGAACGGGGCATTCGTCTGAGGTAATATAGTCAATGGAGCTGCAATAGAAGAGAACCCTTCCACAAATCGACGATAATAGCCTGTTAGGCCCAAAAAGCTCCTGATCTCTGTATCTGAAGTAGGACGCTGCTAACTCTGAACTGCCTCAATATTCTGAGGATCAACCTTGATACCCTCTCCGGATACCACATGCCCCAAGAATTCCACGGAATCCAACCAGAACTCACACTTGGAGAACTTAGCATATAGCTTATATTCTCACAAAGTCTAGAGCACAACTCCCAAATGTTGCTCGTGCTCCCCCAAGCTACGTGAGTAAATCAAAATGTCATCAATGAAAATAATGACAAAGGAATCAATATACGGCCTGAACACCCTATTCATCAAGTCCATGAATGTTGTTGGGGCATTAGTTAAGCCAAAAGACATCACCAGGAACTCATAATGGTCATATCTCGTACGAAAAGCAGTCTTCGGAATATCTGAAGCCCGAATCTTCAACTGATGATACCCCGATCTCAAATCAATCTTAGAAAACACACGAGCACCCTGTAACTGGTCAAACAAATCATCGATGCGCGACAACTGACGGTAATCAATACACATCCGCATAGACCCATCCTTCTTCTTCTTCACAAATAGAACTGGAGCACCCCACGGCGATACACTCGGTCTGATAAACCCCTTAGCCAACAACTCCTCAAGCTGCTCCTTCAACTCTTTCGGAGCCATACTGTATGTAGGAATAGAAATAGGCTGGGTGCCTGGAGCTAAATCAATGCATAAATCAATATCACGATCCGGAGGCATGCCCGAGAGGTCCCAAGGAAATACATCAGCAAACTCTCGAACAACTGGCACTAAATCAATCATCGGAGATTCAGTGGTGGCGTCCCGCACATAAGCGAGGTAGGCTAGACAACCCTTCTTGACCATATGTCGAGCCTTCAGGAATGAAATAACCCGACTGGATGCACTAACTGAGGAACCTCTCCACTCCAGCCTAGGCGACTCTGGCATGGCTAAAGTAATTGTCTTGGCATGGCAATCTAGCACGGCATGATAAGGAAATAGTCAATCCATGCCTAAAATAATCTCGAAATCAACCATGTCGAGCAATAATATCCGCTCGAGTCTCGAACTCGCAGAATGTGACCATATCGGACCGGTAAACCTGGTTTACCACCATAGAATCACCCACAGGAGTGGACACACATATAGGAGAACCCAAGGACTCACGAGGGACATCCAGAAAATGAGCAAATAAGACCAAAACATAGGAATAAGTGGATCCTGGATCAAATAACACCGATGCCTCTCTACCACATACTATAATAATACCTGTGATCATGGCATCTGGGGCCACTGCATCTGATCTGGCCGGAATAACATAGAATCTAGCAGGAGCACCGGAAGACTAAGCCCCGCCAGAATGAACATGAGCTGGCCGACCTCCCCCTGACTGGTCTTCACCTCTAGGACGACCCCTGCCGACATGTCCCCCACCTCTAGGTAGCCTAAATGCTGGTGCTGGACTCATAGGTTGGTAACCCTGCTGCACCTCCTTGCCCCAAAACCTGGGACAAGTCCTCCTGATATGGCCGAGCTCCCCGCACTCGTAACATCTCATTGGAGGCACGGTCTGCTGCCTTGAAGAAGAACTCTGGATAACTGGGGGATGGTGAGAAACCTCTGGCATAGCACTGAATTATGGCCTCATTGGAGCACCACGAGGAGGTGGTGGTGGGGGTGCTGAATAGGGGGGCCTGCTGCGCTGAACCCTACCAAACTGACCTATGCCGCTAGTTGGGGCACCTCTGAAATCCTAGAATATCTGGACCTCTTATCCGGCTGACCCTGCTTTCTGCCTCTCGATCGATAGCCCTCAATCCTACGAGCTATCTCAACCACCAGCTGATAGGGAGTCCCCATCTCCACCTCTCGGGCCATGTTGGCCCTAATACCGGAGTGTATCCCTGCTACAAATCTCCGCACTCTCTAAACATCAGTAGGAAATATCATAAGTGCGTGGTGAGACAACTCTGAGAATCCAGCCTCATATCTGTCAGTGAAATTTGTCCCTGCTCCAACTGCTCAAACTGATATCGCAGCTCTTCCCTCTCAGAGGGTGGGATATATCTGTCTAGACACATTTGAGTGAACTGCTCCCAAGTGATAGGAGGAGAATCTGCTGGCATGCTGAGAATATAGGACTGCCACCATCTGCGAGCTCTGCCCTCTAACTGGAAAGTAGCGAAGTCCACTCCATGGGACTCCAGTATCCTCATGTTGTGCAGTCTGTCCCTGCACCTGTCAATGAAATCCTGGGCATCCTCGCCTTGATCACCCCCGAAGACCGGAGGGTGCAATCGAGTCAATCTGTCCAATAACTTCTGTGGATCGCCATCCGCAGCTGGTCTGGGCTCAGGTGCTGCTGGTACAGGCTGGACCCCACCCACGAGTGTACCCGGGGTATGATAAAGTGCTGATGTCTGGCCTGCAGCCTGGGCAGTATGGTTCTGAGCTCCTCCTCCTACCTGAGATATGGAAGGATCCGCTGGAAATAAACCAGCCTGGGACATAATATCCATAAATCTCAACATACGACCCATGACCTCCTGGAAGCCTGGCGCCATCATGAAGTCCACTGGAGTAGGATCTGCGGGGGGCACCTCCCCCTGCTCCTCTATAGTAGGATCCCCTGGTGATGCAACTGGAGTAGCGCTGGGACGCCCCCTTCCCCTACCTCAGGTTGGTGCCCTCCCCCGGCCTCTTCCAGATGAACGCGTCCTCACCATCTGTGAGAGAATAGAAGAATGAGATTTAGTAAACCATCAAATGCACGATAGATGATGAATAAAGAGAGTTTTCCTAACACCCTATAGCCTCCCGAAGATAAATACATACGTCTCCATATCGATCCGCGAGACTCTATTAGGTTTGCCCGTGACTTATGAGAACTACGTGAACCTAGTGCTCTGATACCATATTGTCACGACCCAAATCCTAACTCAGGTCGTGATGGCTCCCAACACCGGGGTCAGGCAAGCCAACATTTTGTTTACTAGTGAGATTATCCTTATTTGACAAATAAACCCCACACTTACCAAATTTTTAAGCTTAGAACGTTTAAGTAAAACGGATAAATTAACCAACTTTAAGTAAATGTATCCACAAGGATCATGAAACAATATATACAGTCCCAAAATATAAAGTCTACTATGTGTGTGCCTGGAGCTAGTGTCACAAGTCTATCGGCGAACTAGTAGGATATACAAAAGATGATATAAACTGTACTACTGTCTGAAAGAAGTAGACAGAAATAAACAAAGACAACTCCATAGTGCTGCTGAGAATCGCTAAGGGAAGCAACTCACCGTGGAGTCAGGTCCAGAATAAAATCCTAGGGCCAAGCTCCGGTCGGATAACCAGATGCACCAGCCTCAAAACCTGTAGAATTAAGTACAAAAGCGTAATATGAGTACATAAAGAGATATGTACCCAGTGAGTATCCCGCCTAACCTCGAAGAAGTAATGACAAGAGGTCGGCGTGATACTTACTAGGGTCAAACAATGTGGAATAAGTATATGCTAACCAGTAATAGCAGTAAAGCATAGTAATAAGAAAATGAGCATCAAATAACAATCTCTAGTACCCTCACTCCATCCTTGTCCATGGCATACAAGCTATTTAACCTTATTTATTTTTATTAAATCAACAGTTACAATTACAGGGCTTCTCACAAATTACCAAAATATATAACAGGCTATGAACGTACGGTCATTACGGCGTGAAAAGTAAATGTGCACTGCCGAGGGTCGAACGACCCGAACCATAGATGCATCTATTTGCCCCGCCTGCGAATCGAACATGCGACACGGTTAATGTAATACTAAGACTACCCCGCTCGCGAATCATCCATGCGACTCGGGTTAATATAATACCTTGGCTACCCTGCTCGCGAATCATCCATGCGACTCGGGTCCCCGTATAAATACTTGATTAGCAGAAGATTCCAGATAATTTAGCAAGGAAAATACTAACAGGGTGAGAATTTATTAATGTCAACTTCAAAGCATAACTTCTTAGGCCTTCACATGAGAGGTTCGAGGATATTAGACTACTTAATCCATATAGAAGATCACATATACAACAGATAAGGCATGCTTGCGAGTCCTAAACTACTCGACAAGGCATAATAGTAGCTACGCACGGGCTCTCGTCACTTCGTGCATGAGAAACCCCCGCAAATAAGGAAAAACCACCATTTATAATCACCTATAGGGACAATTCCCTATTACAAGGTTAGAAAGGAGACTCACCTCGCATCGAACCTACTCCCCGGGTCAAGAATGCGCCCGAAACTCCGAACTCGTCATCCAAGGCCTTGAAACTAATCAAATGTTACATAAATATATATATCAAATTATACTCAAAGCATGGAATTCTCCTACTATTTAGTCAAATTCATCATTCTTGAAGAAATCCCAAAATCCAACCCCGGGCCCGCATGCTCGGATTCCAAAAATTCATGAAGGAACCACTCACCCATAACCTAACGATCGTTAGTACATGATTTTTACTTGATTTCATAGCTAATTGATGGTTAATTCTCTAAATTCCCGAAAACCCTAGGTTACTACCCAATTCTTGATTTTTCACTAATTAGGTAATTAAATTCAACTAGGAATTCATGCATTAACAAGTCTTGAGATGAAATTTACTTACCTTTTAGGGTTTGGGTCGTGGAGCCCTTTTCCCAACCTCTCAAAGTGTTTAATGGAGAAAAGAGTGAAGAAAATAACGAAGAATCCCGTATTTAAGAAACACACTGCTTGACAGTGGTTCTGCACCTGCGGCTAAAGGACCGCACCTGTGAGCAAAGGCTCGCACCTGCGGAAATGGATGAGGAAGCCTGGGCCCGCACCTGCGGCTCCGCTCCTGCGGAACTTTGTCCGCACCTGCGAGAAATGGACTGACCACTGGGGGTCGCACCTATGAGTCTGGGACCGCAGGAGCGGTCCTGCACCAGCGACTGGGCAACCGCACTTGCGATCACACCAGAACAGGTGCACCAGCAGTTATTTTAGCTGGTTTTTGGCTTCGTGTGGTGTCCGGGAGGCACCTGGGCCCACCCGAGCCCCCATCCAAATATACCAACAAGTCCCAAATCATAATACAGACTCACTCGAGCCTTCGGAACGCTTAAAACAATGCCATATCTCAAAATCACATCCCAAAACCCCTGGAATCATAACTTAGGAACTTCAAGTTTTCTAGACTTCGCTAACAACGCGCCGAATCGACCTATACTACTCGGAATGATACCAAATTTTGCAAGCAAGTCGTAAATGACATAATAGAACTATTCCCGATCTCGAAATTCCATTCGGACCTTGATAACACAAAACACGTCCCAAACCACAATAGGAACTTAAGGAACTCTTATTTCAATATTGGGCGCCGAAACGCTCCCGGGTCATCAGAAACTCATTCCGAACATACACCCAAGTCCGAAATCATCATATAAAGCTACCGAAATTGTCAAAACTCGATTCTGAGGTCATTTACCTAAAATATTGACCGAAGTCAAACTTGACCTTAAAGGCCAACCTGAAGGAACCAAGTGTTCCAATATTGCTCTAAACACTTCTGAATCCCTAATCACCCGCCCCCGCAAGACATAAATCATAATAATCCGCTATGGAAATTTTCATTTAGGGGAACGGGATCCGACAACGCAAAACGTCCGGTCGGATCGTTACATGTCTACTCAAGAATACTCTCAAAGCCTCAAACCGGAGCCACACAAAGTCTGAAACTATTCAAATAGCGTAAAAACCAATCATTATAGGCTCACAAGTTCATATTATAGCTATTAAAATGATTATGCAACCCTAAAGGCAAGATTCCTATAATTCATCCCCGAGCCCACGTGCTCGAATTTCAGAAATTCTTAAGGGAAATTGTTACCCATAACCTAAGGATCGATAATATATGATTTTTACTAGATTCCATAACTAATTTCGTGGTTAATTCCTATTTTTATCAAAACCCTAGGGTTTACTCTAAACCCACAATTTTCACTAATCTTTATGTGTTAATCCACCCAAAACCAAGTATTAAACTCACATTAAGTAGGAATAACTTACCTCACAATGCTAAGTTGAAATCCCCCCTTTAGAAGCTCCTAAATCACCCAAGGATGCAATAAATGACCTTAAATATGCCTAAGTACCATTTTTAAAATAACCTTACTGCCTCCAGCCCTTTCGCACCTGCGGCGTGTGGACCGCACCTGCAGTCTTGCTTCTATGGACCATCATCCGCATCTGCGGAAAGAGAAAGGGATGGCAAGGATCGCACCTGCGAAAGGGTGCCCGCACCTGCGGCACCGCTTCTGCGAAAAGGGACCGCATCTGCGGAACCTGGGCATCCGCTCTATGGCCTCACCTGCTAGGGGTTGACCACTTCTGTGGTCTCGCACCTGCGGCTGGCCAACCGCAGGTGCAGTTTTACCAGAACTGGTGCACCAGCAGCTCATTTTGAGCTTGGACTCGCCTCGCGCGACGTCTAAATGGTATCCTGAGACCCCGAGGCCCCGTCCAAACATACCAACAAGTTCTAAATAATAAAACGGACTTGATCGAACATTCAGAACGCCCAAAACAACATCAAAACTAAGAATCACACCCTAAAACCAATTAAATCAAACTTATGAACTTTGAGTTCTTAAATCTACTTATAACACGTCGAAACATACTTATACTACTCGGAATGATACCAAATTTTATGTGAAAGTCTTAAATGATATTACAGAACTATTTGCGGTCTCCGAATTCCATTTAGACCTTGATATAATCAAAATACGTTCCAAACCTCAATTATAGAACTTCAAGAATCTTATTTCGCTATTTGGCGCCGAAACGCTCCCGGATCATCCAAAACCCGTTCCGAACATACGCCCAAGTACTAAATCATCATACAAACCTATTGTAACCTTCAAATCATCATAAGAAACTTAGCCTTTTAGGCCAACCTTAAGGAACCAAGTGTTCCAATTTCAATCCAAACTCTTCCAAATCCCGAACTAACCATCCTGTAACGACCCGGCCGGTCGTTCTGTGAGATTAGCCCCATTTCCCCTGTTTCTAATTTATCATATGTTTCTTGGCTTATTTATGTTATGTTACTAGGATTGGTTGGGGTACCGGGGGCTTCGGGTGTATTTCGGATGCTCAAACGGACACTTTTTGGCCTTAAGAAGTCTGTTGTTTTCTGGTGTATTAGCAGCAGTGATTTCTTCACTGTGATCTCGTGGATTCATCCATGATCGCCTAGAGTAAAAGAGTGGGGCAGGCATTTTGTTCTACGCGATCGCGTGGTTAGGTTTGCGATAGCATAGGTTGGTCAGGTAAAGTAGTGCGGTCTCGTGGGCTTTGGTGCGATCGCGTAGAGGTTATGAGGCGTGTATGTGGGATGGTCTTTTGTTCTATGTGATCACGTGTGTTGGTGTGCGATCGCGTAGAGTGGTCTGGGGTGTGCATCGCGATCGTGTGGCTAGAGCCACGATCGCACTGAAGGGATTATAAGTGCTGGGCAGAATGTTTTGAAGCCCATTGTTGCGAAATTTCACCACTTTCTTCCATTGATAAACGAGTTGAGAGCTATTTGAAAGGGTTTGAAGAAGAAACCAAAGGGTCTCACTTGGATGTAAGGTTTACAACTTCATAACTCGTTTCTATATCGTTTTCTAAGCAATTAACCGGAAAATTGTTGAAATTAAACCCAAAATTTGGGGAAGATAAGTGCATGGAATTTGGAATTGTCTTTTGAGAATTTGAGTGGGAAATTGTGGTCCAATTTTAGGGCTCTTGGTATGTACAGAATCGTGGGAAGACGAGGATTCTGGTGATGTAAATTTTATAAAATTTCGAGACGTGGTCCCGGGGCTCGGGTTTGGTCGAATTTCAAAAATTGTGTCTAAATTGATAGTTTTCGATTGGGTTTTGTTCCTTTAGCATACATTGATGATGTTAAACTGGTTTTGGTTAGATTCGGAGTAATCGGGAGCCAATTTAAGGAGCAAGAGCATCGCGGATTAGTGTTGTGGCCCGGCAGAGGTAAGTAATGGTTATAAATCTTGTCCTGAGGGTATGAAACCCCGGACTCCATATTTCTCACTATTTTTAGAATAGCGCACATGCCGGATGACAAGTATGTGGCGCGCACTGATTTTTGGATTGTACTTGGTCCTCTCCGCGGCAACTATTGAGTTTCGTACTTTACTCTAAATCATACGTTAAATTGTGTTCTAAAGACAATTGCTATATTTGGGCTTTAAGCCATGTTTGGGGCCTCGTGCCGACTTGTTTAGACCCCTTGGGGGATTTTTACTGCTATTTCCTCACTATTGATTCATGATTTACACTCAGTCATATTGTGCTTAACTGTTTTCGAAACTCAATCGTATTTACACTATTTTGAGATATAAAATCATGTTTTGGGTCGAGTACCCCATTTTACTGATACGCCCGAGGGGCTTTTGAGAGGTTCTGACTGAGTGAGGCCGAGGGCCTGATTGTGAGGATATGATACACCATGAGGTGGCTTGATATTAGCGCTTGGGCTGAAGGAGCCCCTCCGAAGTCTGTACACACCCCTAGTGAGCGCAGGTACCTACTGAGTGCGAGTGCTGAGTGCCGAATGACGAGTGATTGGGAGGCATGAGTGACAGTGAGGTTGCACGAGGGGCTGATACTGAGTGGTTGTGAGGTGCTGAGTGATGTTCTACCCGAGGGGCGATATATGACTCATGTTTTTGCCCGAGGGGCTACTTATGATTTATTTCATTTTACACTAAATCCTTTGGTTATTTTTATTTCTGAAATTGTTGGATAACACATTTTTCAAAGGATTTTTCTGAAGTTGGTTTTAAGGCATGATGATTTCATATATCTATGTATATTCGGAAAGAAAGGTTGTGCATATTGTGAACTGATGATATTGAATTTTATGTGTTTCTTTCCGCTTAGACTTGATTTATATTCATTACTACTGAGTTGGCGTACTCACATTACTCCCTGCACCCCTGTGTGTAGATACAGGTGCTGATACTGAACGTTAGCCATCTATTCCATGCGGAGCCGGAGATTGGGATATAGAGGTAGTTGTTCAGCGTCCGCAACATCTTTGTTTTCCCTTCTTTTGTTGTATCTAGTTATTCGCTCGGAGGTTTTGTAATATAATAGTAGACTTGTTGGTATATTTCTTAGATTCTCATGACATGTTGACTCCGGATTTTTGGGGATGGTTTAGACTATTTAGCGGTTATTTTGCCTAATGAATTCAGTAATTCTATATACCTTATGAAATATTTGAAAATGGTTAGGATTTTGGAAAAAACTGTAATTATGTGATTATTGGCTAGCCTAGTTCCACGATAGGCGCCATCACATCCGGTTTAGGATTTGGGGTCGTGACAAGTTGGTATCAGAGCCTATGTTGCATTAGACTCAATGGTCATGAGCAGGTTTACTAGAGTCTTGGGGATCGGTACGGAGAAGGTTTAGTAGAGTCTTGCGGATCGGCACGGAGACGTATGTACTTATCTACGAGAGGTTGCGGAACCCTTAGGAACAATCTCATTTTTCTTGAATTCTGTCGTGCCATTTTGTTGATTCTGGAAATATAAACTTCTGTTGTTTCCTTCTCTCACAGATGGTGAGGACTCGCACTACCGATTAGGATGATCAGCCACCAGCTAGACCAGCGAGGGGTCGAGTCCGCGATCGAGGCCGTGGTAGAGGTAGGGGACAGCCCGTGCAGCAACCAGGGCAGTGCCAGTTGATCCCCCTACTGATCAGGATCAAATTCCCGCTGCAGATGCTCCAGCGTGATAGGCTCAGGCACCGGCAGTGTCTATTGTTACCCCAGGTCTTCAGGAGACCTTGGCTTAGATCTTGACTGTGTGTACCACCTGAGAAGTTGCACCTACTTCTCAGGACGGGGGAGGCGGTCAGACTCTAGTTGCCCGGACACCTGAGCAGGGTACTCAGGGCCAGCAGACACCGGGGGCGGTTCTAGCCCAGCCAGTTGCTCCAGTTCGGGACTTTGTGGTTTCGGCTATGTCAGAGGACGAGTAGCGTAGACAGGAGAGAGTTAGTAGACTACAGCCTCCGACATCCAGTGGTGCTGAGGGCGAGGATGCCCAGGGTTTTCTGGATAAGTGTCAGAGGATGCTGCGTACTGCCGGGATTTTGGAGACCAGTGGGGTCTCATTTGCTACATCTCAGTTTTCTGGTGCTGCTTTCACTTGGTGGGAGTATTTTGAGAGGCGTAGGACTGTTGGTTCAGCATCCCTCACCTAGCAGCAGTTCTCCACTATCTTTTTGGAGAAGTATGTACATCAGTCTCACAGGAAGGAGCAACGCAGGCTTTTTTGAGTAGCTGTGCCAGGGGGAGCTATCAGTGACGCAGTATGAGATGCGATTCTCGGAGCTGGCTCGTCATGATATCGAATTGGTCCCTACTGATAGGGAGAGGGTTAGGAGGTTCGCGGATGGCCTCACTTATCAGCTCCGCCATTTTATGACTCGGGAGGGAGTACCAAATGCTACATTCGAGCAGGTTGTTGATATTGCTCGAGATATTGAGTCGGTTCGCCGCCAGGAGCGGGAGGAGAGTGAGGCCAAGAGGCCTCGTGGATCATGCAGTTCTAGTGATGCTCCTTCCAGGGGCAGTTTTAGCATGGTAGATGTCGTTCATTCAAGCCTCCTCAGTTAGTCCCGCCAGCTTATAATGGTGCATCTTCGGGGTATGGTCCATGAGGTTCTCAGCCAGGCCGTACTTCATTCGGTGCCCTCCCATCTCAGAGTGTAGCTCGAGCACCACCAGTTCAGATTCCTTCTATGCATGAGTCTTCCAGTGGCCATTCTGGTGCCAGGGGTTTCTATCAGTCCCCGCCTCTAGCTCCAGGGAGTTGTTTTGAGTGTGGAGAGTTTGGGCACATGTGGAGGAAGTGTCCCTGTCGTCCCGGTGGTTCTTCTCAGCAGAGGGGATAGCCCTCAACTTCAGCTCCAGTTACTTCACCACCCACCCAGGCATCCAGGGGTGGTAGTCAGTCAGCTAGAGGTCGCGCTAGAGGGGGAGGTCGAGTAGGTGGAGGTCAGGACATTATGTATGCATTTCCAGCCAGGCCAGGTGCTATGGCCTCCAATGCAGTGATTGCAGGTATTGTCCCAGTCTGTTGCCGAGATGCTTTGGCTTTATTTGTGTAACGACTCGACTGGTCGTTTTGAGCTCTAGCACATTGTTCAGCGGTTTGAAGTCATTAGCATCTCCATTTCAGGTATTATGACTCGTGGGCATGGTCGGATTTGAATTTTGGGAAGTTCGGAGTTAAATTGGAAAGAAAATTCTTATTTCAGAAACCTTAGGTTGGAGAAATTGACTAAGATTGGAATTTTGAGTAAACGACCTCTGAATTGGGATTTGAAGGTTCCTACAGGTTCGTATGATGATTTCGGACTTGGGCGTATGTCCGGATCGAGATTTGGATAAACCGGGAGCATTTCGGCGTATATTGTGGAAGTCAGCCTTTTGAAGAAAATTTCCTAAGTTTGGCTTGAAACGCATTTCAGTGTTATTGATGTCTGTTTGGGATTCCGAGCCTGGAAATAGCTCCGTATAGTGATTCTGGAGTTGTGAGCGCGATCGGAAGTGAATTCGGATGTCCAAAGGTCATTTTGAAGTTATTTGGCTAAAGGAAGAAATTTGAAGGTTTTTGAGAAATCCGACCGGAAGTGGATATTTTGATATCGGGGTCGGAATGCGATTCCGGAAGTTGGACCGTAATGTTGCAAAATTTGGGGTCAATCGGTTTTGATTTGATAGGTTTCGGCATCGGATGTAGAAGTTGGAAATTTCAAGTTCATAAAGTTTGAATTTTAGTGCGATTCGTGATTTCGGCATCATTTGGTGTGATTTGAGGCCTCAGCAAGTCCGCATTATGTTTTGGAACAGATTGGTATAATTGGAAGGGGTCCCAGGGGCCTCGGGTGGATTCCGGGTGGTTAACGGATCAAGTTTGGAGCTTGAAGAAGTGCTGAGATTGTTGTCATCTGGTGTGACCGCACCTGCGAGGCTTTGGCCGCAGGTGCGTCTTTGGCGCCGCAGGTGCGAGATTTTACTGGCTTTGCTGGAGCACAGGTGCGATGCAATTTCCGAACCTTGAAGGCGTGGATACAGACGGTGGGGCGCATGCGCGGATCCGAGCTGGAGCTGAGGAAGCCGCAGGTGCAGGAGTTTGGGCGCACCTGCGGGAGCGCAAGTGCGAAGGTTGGATCGCAGGTGCGAAAATTAGGCCTGGGCAGAATGTTTTAAAATGAGAATTTTGCCATTTCTCCTCCTATTTTCATTTGGCATGGGCAATTGAGAGGAGCTTCAAGGAGGGATTTTCGTCAAGGATCACAAGGTAAGTTATTCCAACTCATCTCAAGTTAAATACATGGTCTATGCATGGATTTGAACATGAAAAATTGTGGAAAATTGGGAATTTTTGGAGGAAAAACCTAGAAATTTTATTTTGGATTTCTACCCCGAATTTGAGCATGGAATTTAGAGTAAATCGTATATTTGAGCTAGTAAGGCTATGGGTAGAGTTTATCTTCGAGAAATTTCAGAATCCGGGCACGTGGGCCCGAGGGCATTTTGGTCAATTCTTTGAGCGGAGTTGGGGATTTATATAATTTGAATTTTTAACAAATATTAGAGTATATTTTCATTGGTTTGCCGTTATTTGGTTAGTTTTGGGGCATTGTGCATCAATTGGAGTCGTCGGAAGGGCTTGGGAGCCGGTTATGGAATTTCGGAGCGAGGTAAGTCTCCTTTCTAACTTTGTGGGGGGGAATTGTCCCCATAGGTGAACTAATTGAGTACATGCTATAAATTGCGGGGGCTGCGTATGTACGAGGTGACAGGAGTCCGTGCGTAGCTACTATTATGCTTATGTCTGGGTAGTCTAGGACCCACTAGCATGCCTTACATGTTGTACATGTGATCCTGCCAATAATATTAGACTGATAATGCTATTGAATTGGTAATTTATTTCCTAAGAAGGCTAGAGTGTACCTTTCTTAATCATATAGAAAGAGAATTGACTCCTCCGTGGAATATTGTATTCCTGATAAGGTTATATTATTGAATATCATTAAACTTGGCAAAGGAATTTCGAGAAAAGATTTAAATACTATTTTTGTGACTTTTAAAAGAGAAATTTGTCATTTACTTGAGTATTTGTTTTCCCGATGTAGTCAGGGTGGACTGTTTGATTGTGCATGACTGTGTGTGACCGCTTCGCAATTTACATTTCGCGAGCGGAGTGTTATTTCCCCCACTCTCATGGGAGCGGGTCGTACGCCACGGCGAGATTGAAAGATATATTATGGTTCGGGCCGTTCGACCCTCGGCAGTGCACAGATATGATTATTATGATGGCTCAGGCCGGTTGTCCTTATCCCGTATGCGTATGTTAAATTGTTAATGATTTCATGGATTTTGTTTATTTAAGATATTTGGGGGAAAATGAAGTAGTAATTGTTTATTTACTTTCAGTATTTATTTGAACTACAGTTATCTTTAATGTTTACTGTTTTTATCATCCTCGTATGCCTATTACTGATATCATATCTTGTTAAATTATTTTTCTGGACCTTAGTGACTGTCAAGTCGACCTCTCGTGACTACCTCTCTGGGGTTAGGCGGGATACTTACTGAGTACACGTGGTTTTCGTACTCATGCTACACTTGCTATGCATTTTGTTGCACATGTACTTTCATAGAAATATGGCTGACTTGGAGACTTAGAAGAGCTGCATTACTTGGAGATGACCCGCAGTCGGCAGAGTCTTCCTCTATGTATTGTATTTTTATTCCTTGTCCAATTTGTATTTTGGACAAGCTTTGTAGAATTTGTAAGATTTTTAGAAATTGTTCATGTACTTGTGTCACCGGGTTCTGGTAGGTGTTTGAGATTTACTGTAATAAATTAAAATTGTTTACCTTTCGTATTTACTTAGCGGATTTTATTCAGTTATTATGTAATAAAGTGAAAAGGTAATGATATCAAAAATGCTATAACAGGAAATTTAGCTTAAATATTAAATGATTGGCTTGCCTGACAGTGGTGTCCAGCGCCATCATGACCTTATGGATTTTGGGTCGTGACAATTTGACCTTGATTCTACATATTCCTATGTTTCTTCATATTTTTCCCATTTTCTGGATATTCCCTGCGAGTCTTTAATTACCTCTGTTCATGTGTCAACTCCGGTGGGCGATATTGTTATTGTGGACCGTGTGTATCGATCGTGTGTGATATCTATTGGGGGTCTGGAGACCCGAGTGGACCTACTGTCACTCAGCATGGTCGATTTTGATGTGATATTGGGCATGGATTGGTTATATCCGTGTCATGTTGTTCTTGATTGTCATACTAAGACCGTGACCTTAGCTATGCCCGGATGTCCGAGGGTTGAGTGGAGAGGTTCTTCCGATTATGTGCCTAGCAGGGTGATTTTCTACCTGAAGGCTCAGCGTATGGTGGAGAAGGGGTGTTTATCTTAACTAGCTTTTGTGAGGGACGTCATTGGTGAGACTCCCGCTATTGATTCGGTTCCTGTAGCCCGTGAATTTCCGGACGTGTTTCTTGCAGACCTGTCGGGCATGTCACCTGACAGGGACATTGATTTTGATATTGACCTTGTGCCAGGCACCCAGCCTATTTCTATTCCACCTTATCGTATGGCACCAGTGGAGCTAAAAGAATTAAAGGAGCAGCTTCAGGAACTCCTAGATAAGGGGTTCATTCGGCCTAGTATGTCACCTTGGGGTGCACCGATGTTGTTCGTGAAGAAGAAGGATGGTTCTATGCGTATGTGTATTGATTATCGGCAGCTGAACAGAGTTATGGTGAAGAACCGATATCCCTTAACTCGTATAGATGACTTGTTTGATCAGTTGTAGGGTGCCAGGGTATTTTCCAAGATTGACTTGCGTTCCGGTTATCATCAGTTGAAGATTCGGGGGCCAGACATTCTGAAGACTGCTTTCAGGACTAGGTATGGTCATTATGAGTTTCTGGTTATGTCATTTGGGCTGACCAATGCCCCAGCAGCCTTTATGCACTTGATGCACAGTGTATTTCGGCCTTATCTGCATTCTTTCGTCATCGTGTTTATTGATGATATCTTGGTGTATTTTCGATCTCGGGAGGATCATGAGCAGCATTTGAGAGTTTTGCTTCAAACCTTGAGAGAGAAGAGATTGTATGCAAAATTTTTGAAGTGTGAGTTCTGGCTTGATTCAGTAGCATTCTTGGGGCACGTGGTGTCCATTGAGGGTATTCAGGTTGATCTGAAGAAGGTAGAGGCGGTGCAGAGTTGGCCTAGACCGTCATCAGCTACTAAGATTCGTTGTTTCCTTGGTTTGGCAGGGTACTACCGTCGTTTCGTAGAGGGATTTTCATCTATTGCAGCACCTATGACCAGACTGACCCAGAAGGGTGTTCAGTTCAGGTGGATTGAGGAGTGTGAGGAGAGCTTTCAGAAGCTCAAGTCAGCTTTGAATACAACTCCGGTATTGATTTTGCCCACGGGTTCAGGTTCTTATACAGTTTACTGTGATGCCTCGAGAGTTGGCCTTGGAGCGGTTTTGATGCAGGATGGTAGGGTGATTGCCTACGCGTCCAGACAGTTGAAGGTGTACGAGAAGAATTATCCAGTGGACGATCTTGAGCTAGAAGCTATTGTTCACGCCTTGAATATTTGGCGTCATTAATTGTATGGAGTACATTGTGAGATTTTCACTGATCACCGTAGTTTGCAGCATCTGCTTATGCAGAAGGATCTGAATTTACGTCAGAGGAAGTGGTTGGAGCTTCTCAAGGACTATGACCTGACTATTTTATATCATCCGGGAAGGATCTGACCTCAAGGACTATGACCTCATTATTTGTATGGAGTGCATTGTGAGATTTTCACTGATCACCTTATTTTGCAGCATCTGCTAAAGCAGAAGGATCTGAATTTGCGTCAGAGGAGGTGGTTGGAGCTTCTCAAGTACTATGACCTCACTATTTTATATCATCCGGGGAAGGACAATATCTTGACTGATGCCCTGAGTCGCAGAGCGGAGAGTTTGGGAAGTCTAGCCTACCTTCCAGTAGTAGAGAAACCTTTAGCACTTGATGTTCAGGCTTTAGTGAGTCTGTTGGTGAGATTGGATCTATCAGCGCCTCCGCGTGTATTGGCTTGTGTAGCCTCCAGGTCTTCTCTTTATGATCAGATTAGAGCATGCTAGTATGACAATCCACATTTGCTTGTTCTTCAGGACAGGGTCCATCGCGGTGATGCCAGGGATGTGGTTATTGGTGATGACGAGGTCATGAGGATGTAGGGCCGGATCTGCGTGCCTAATGTAGATGGGCTTCGAGATTTGATTCTAGCTGAGGCCCATAGTTCGCTGTATTCCATCCATCCGAGTGCCGCGAAGATGTATCAGGATCTGTGACAACATTATTGGTGGAGGCGGATAAAGAAAGATATTGTTGAGTTTGTGGCTCGGTGTCTCAACTGTCAGCATGCCAAGTATGAGCACCAGAGACCAGGTGGAAGTGGGAGCGGATCACCATGGACTTTGTAGTTGGGCTCCCACGGACTTCGATGAGGTTTGATGTTATATGGGTTATTGTGGATCAGCTGACCAAGTCCGCGCACTTCATTCCTGTTGGTACTACTTATTCTTCAGAGCGGTTAGCTGAGATTTATATCAGGGAGATAGTCCGATTGCATGGGGTTCTAGTTTCTATCATTTTTGACAGAGGTACTCAGTTCACATCTCAGTTTTAGAGAGTCGTACAGAGAGAGTTGGGTACTCAGGTCGAGTTGAGCACAGCGTTTTGTCCTCAGACCGACGGGCAGTCGGAGCGTACTATTCATATTTTGGAGGATATGTTGCGTGCATGTGTCATTGATTTTGGGGGTTCATGGGACCAGTTTCTTCCACTCGCGGAGTTTGCATATAATAATAGTTATCAGTCGAGTATCCAGATGGATCTGTATGAGGCTTTATATGGTAGGAGGTGCAGATCTCCGGTTGGTTGGTTTGAGCTGGGCGAGGCTAGGCTATTGGGAACAGACTTGGTTCAGGATGCGTTGGGTAAGGAAAAGTTGATTCAGGAGCGGCTTCGCACGGCACAGTCTAGGCAGAAGAGTTACGCGGACCGGAAGGTCCGGTATGTGTCTTTCATGGTTGGGGATAAGGTGTTGCTGAAGGTGTCACCCATGAAGGGTGTTATGAGGTTCAGGAAGAGGGGAAAGTTGAGTCCCAGGTTCATTGGGCCATTTGAGGTGCTTTAGAAGATTGGGTAGGTGGCTTATATACTTGCCTTGCCTCCCAGCTTATTGAGTATTCATCCGGTGTTCCATGTTTCGATGCTCCGGAAGTATGTTAGTGACCCGTTTCATGTTTTGGACTTCAGCACGGTTCAACTCGAGGGTGATATGTGATATGAGGTAGAGCCAGTGGCTATTTTGGGTCGTCATGTTAGAAAGCTGAGGTCTAAGGATATAGCTTCAGTGAAGGTTCAGTGGAGAGGAAAGCCGGTGGAGGATGTCACCTGGGAGACCGAGAGGGAGATGCGGAGCAGATATCCTCACTTATTCGAGACTCTAGGTATATTTCTAGACCCGTTCAAGGACGAACGTTTGTTTAAGAGGGGAAGGATGTAACGACTCGGCCAGTCGTTCTGTGAGATCAGCCTCGTTTCTCCCGTTTCTTCTTTATCATATGTTGCTTAGCCTATTTATGTTGTGTTGGTAGGATTGGTTGAGGTCCAGGGGGCCTCAGGGTGTATTTCAGATGCTCAAATGGGCACTTTTTGGCCTTAAGAAGTCTGTTGTTTTCTGGTGTTTTAGCAGCAGTGATTTCTTTATTGCGATCACGTGGATTCATCGGAGATCGCGTAGAGTAAAAGAGTGGGGCAGGCATTTTTTTCTATGCGATCGCGTGGTTAAGTTTGCGATCGCATAGGTTGGTCAGGTAAAGCAGTGCGATCGTGTGGCCTTTGGTGCGATCGCGTAGAGGTTCTGAGGCGTGTGTGTGGGATGGTCTTTTGTTCTATGCGATCGTGTGTGTTGGTGTGCGATTGCGTAGAGTGGTCTGGGATGTGCATCGCAATCGCGTGGATAGAGTCGCGATCACACTGAAGGGATTATAAGTGTTGGGCAGAATGTTTTAAAGCCCATTGTTGCGAAATTTTCACCACTTTCCTCCATTGATAAACGAGTTGAGAGCTATTTAAAAGGGTTTGAAGAAGAAATCAAAGGGGCTCACTTGGAAGTAAGGTTTCCAACTTCATAACTCGTTTCTATATCGTTTTCTAAGCAATTAACTCGAAAATTGTTGAAATTAAACCCAAAATTTGGGGAAGATAAGTGCATGGAATTTGGAATTTTCTTTTGAGGATTTGAGTGGGTAATTGTGGTCCGATTTTAGTGTTATGTATAGAATCGTGGGAGGACGAGGATTCTAGTGATGTAAATTTTATCAAATTTCGAGACGTGGGCCCGGGGTTTGGGTTTGGCTGAATTTCGAAAATTGTGTAAATTGATATTTTTCGATTGGGTTTTGTTCCTTTAGCGTATATTGATGATGTTAAACTGGTTTTTGTTAGATTCAAAGCAATCGGGAGCCAATTTGAGGGGCAAGAGCATCGCGGATTAGTGTTGTGGCCCGGTAGAGGTAAGTAATGGTTATAAATCTTGTCCTGAGGGTATGAAACCCCGGACTCCATATTTCTCAATATTTTTAGAATGGCACACATGTCGGATGACGAGTATGTGGAGCGCACTGATTTTTGGATTAGACTTGGTCCTATCCGCGGCAACTATTGATTTGCGTAGTTTACTCTAAATCATATATTAAATTGTGTCTAAAGACTATTGCTATAGTTGGGCTATAAGACATGTTTGGGGCCTCGTGCCGACTTGTTTAGACCCCTTGGGGGGGTTTTTACTGCTATTTCCTCACTGTTGATTCATGATTTACAGTCAGTCATATTGTGCTTAACTGTTTTCGAAACTCAACCTTATTTACACTATTTTGAGATATAAAATGATGTTTTGGGTGGAGTACCCCGTTTTACTGATACGCCCAAGGGGCTTTTGAGAGGTTCTAACTAAGTGAGGTCGAGGGCCTGATTTTGAGGATATGATATGCCACAAGGTGGCTTGATATTAGCGCTTGGGCTGAAGGAGCCCCTTCGAAGTCTGTACACACCCCTAGTGAGCGCAGGTACCTACTGAGTGCGAGTGCTGAGTGACGAGTGATTGGGAGGCATGAGTAACAGTGAGGTTGCACGAGGGGATGATACTGAGTGGCTGTGAGGTGCTGAGTGATGTTCTACCCGAGGGGCGATATATGACTCATGTTTTTGCCCGAGGGGCTACTTATTATTTATTTCATTTTACACTAAATCCTTTGGTTATTTTTATTTCTGAAATTGTTGGAAAACACATTTTTCAAAGGATTTTTCTGAAGTTGGTTTTAAGGCATGATGATTTCATATATCTATTTATATACTATTGGAAAGAAAGGTTGTGCATATTGTGAACTGATGATATTGATTTTTATGTGTTTCTTGCCGCTTAGACTTGGTTTATTTTCATTACTACTGAGTTGGTGTACTCACATTACTCCATGCACCCCTGTGTGCAGATACAGGTGTTGATACTGAACGTTAGCCATCTATTCCGTGCGGAGCCAGAGATTGGGATATAGAGGTAGTTGTTCAGCGTCCGCAACATCTCTTTTTTCCCTTCTTTTGTTGTATCTAGTTATTCGCTCGGATGTTTTGTAATATAATAGTAGACTTGTTGGTATATTTCTTAGATGTTCATGACATATTGACTCCGGATTTTTGGGGATGGTTTAGACTATTTAGCGGTTATTTTTTCTAATGAATTCAGTAATTCTATATACCTTATGAAATGTTTGAAAATGGTTGGGCTTTCGAAAGAAACTGTAATTATGTGATTATTGGATAGCCTAGTTCCACGATAGGAGCCATCACGACCGGTTTAGGATTTGGGGCCGTGACACATCCCTGCAAGTCATAAATCAATAAAAGCAAATATGAGAAGTCTTATTTAAGGGTATGGGATTCTTGGAAGCAAAACGGCTGGTCAGGTCGTTACAATATTATAGTATTTTATTCAACAATTAGCATAACAGTTACCTTAGAGTATCTCATAATTTTATACTAGTAATTATGATATGTCTAAGGCATGTTGAATAATTTAATTACTTTCTCAGTATTAATATGCTAATATTATTGTATAATGTAATGTGGTTAATATAATAATCTATCCGAGATAGAAATCCAAAGACACAATTAAAAGAAGGAGGAAAGGCTATTGCATTTCAACCGAACAAAGCCCAGAAAGATGGCCAAAATCCTTTTCTCTACAGCCCAAAAATCCTAGCGTAGATTTTACTTCTTCCTATTTTTGTCAATGATTCTAAGTTTTATAAGCTTTTCCAGAAAGATGTACACTCCATTTTTGTACAAATCTTGTCTCACATCTGCAATTTCGACCGTTTTTGAACGGCTATTTTGACTCTCAAATGGCTAATTTGAAATCCCGCTCAAAATTGAAACCTAGAGTTACCTCTATGAATACTCGCGTCTGGAAGAAAGTTTGGAGGATCTTTACTCGCGGCTGTTAACCTTAATACTCACTTACTCTTCACTCATTTTTGCCTCTTTAAAAAAACTATTCTACAAAACTTAGCTTCTCGGCCTTTGTTGGTTTCTTAACCGAAACAGAGATGTTTTGGTGTTCATTCTGGTGTTTAACGGCAGTTCGAGGTAGCGCTTTCGTGATTGGAGTTCGGTAGATCCAAAGCTAACGTCTCAGTTCAATTACCTGAAATAGGTTAGTGCTTTTTCTTCTCTTTTCAATTCCGCAGATCTAAGCATGTTTATAATCTGCACATATTGAAAAAAAATGTTGTTACTTCCATTTCCTTTTTTGACATTCGAAGTGCTTGTTATTAATCTGTGAGTTAATTAGTTTGAGTCGTCACTCTGTTTTCGTTATTTGCTAATAGAAATTATTACTTATTAGCTCTTCATTTAATAGAAAATCATGATTTAGAATGTGTTATGTTTTAGTCCTATTTTAAATGAAACGAAAACTGTCAGATACAATATTTATGTAAACACTTGTTCGATGTCGAATCTCGGCTTAGCATGTCTCTTTAGAATATGTATGTTTGAAAGCAATTTTATGAAGTTAGTAGCCTAAAGCTATTACTTCATGATTATTTAAAATTTCCTTTCCAAATTATAAATTCTTTTTAAGAAAGAAACTTGCTGATAAGCTAGACATGTTCATGAAGATGGGATTCATAATTTGTTTGTAGAACTATATGCATTTTCTTCAATTGCAGAACAATATTATTGTTCTTTTGATGACTATGAATATCCAGAGTGATTAAAATGAGACCTTGGTCATCATTTGAGATTAGTTGTATTCAAGACCATCGATCTAGTGTAATTTGCCTAGTAATTTTAGTGATACAATTCATAAGTCAAAATCGATATATATACTTCTAAATAAAGTACAGTATGAGTCTGATCAACTACTTGAAATGCCAAGAAACTTGTTTTAGTCTTCAAGTGTTTCATTAAATGGAGCATGGTGTATCTATAACTTATTATTAGGAATTTTATGTCACGGTCCAAACTACCAAGTTGTGATGGCGCTTATCATGGTACTAGGCCAACCGACTCACTACCAAAACAACGAAACATTTAATTTTCAAAATAACTTTCGAGCTACTTAGCAATAAATCTTTAATAAGAAATTCAAATAAAAGAAAAAAAATGGAAATAAAGGCCCGACATCGGGTGTCACTAGTTATGAGCAACTAATACAACCGTCTGTAAACATCAAGACTAACATAGCCTGGGATTAATCAAGTACAACTAAGGGAAGATAAAGGAGGAGGAAAGCAGGGCTGCGATCGCCATGCAGCTACCTTGCTAACTCTGAAAATCTGCGTCAGAAATAACCAACAGCCTCAACCGTGTCTAGAAAACACCTGAATCTACACATAAGGTGCAGGGAATAACGTGAGTACGCCAACTCAGTAAGTAACAACCATAAATAAAGGCTGAGCAATAGTGACGAGCAGTAAAACACATAAAGTCCACATCATAAAATCTCGGAAAAATACAATGTGCTTTCAAATCAATATTTGAGTCAAATCATCTCGTTTAAAAATCCAGTTCTGGTGAAAATCATTTAAAGATATTTTTCAACAGTTTCAATAGAGGCTCAATGCAAAAGAGAGTGAAAATGATGAAATTATAAACAGCCCCTCGGGCAAGCCTCACAGTTACTCGTAAACAGCCCCTCGGGCATTCCTCACAATCACTTGTAACAGCCCCTCAGGCATACCTCACCATCACTCATGCCTCCCAACCACTCAGCACTTGGCACTCGGCACTCGACACTGGGCACTCGCACTCAGTAGGTACTTGCGCTCACTGGGGGTGTGTACAGACTCCGAAGGGGCTCCTTCAGCCCAAGTATATCAAGCCAAATCGTAGCATAAATCACTCAAGCCCTCGGCCTATATCAAAACATGTTGTGGCGTGTAACCCGATCCCATAAATATCCTCACAAATCAGGCCCTCGGCCTCACTCAATCATAAACCTCACAAGCCACTCGGGCATTTCAGTAAAACCAGGGAACTCAACCCAAAACAACATTTATGTGCATCAAAATAGAGTAATAAAACTGAGTTATGTAGTAAACAGGTTTAATCATGAGTGAGTATAGATTTCCAATCGAAATAAGTGAGAGGATAATAAGAAAAAGGTCCCTGAGGGTCCAAACAGTACTGGCGCAAGGCCCAAACATGGCATTCAGCCCAATTTATAGAAACTCTTTCTAAAACACAAAGATATTATACCGCTTCAACAAAATACGCAACTCTACGGTTGCTACGGGACGGACCAAGTCACAATCCCCAACGGTACACGCCCACACGCCCGTCACCTAGCATGTGTGTCACCCCAAAATAGTAAAATGATATGAAATCCGGGGTTTCATACCCTCAAGACTAGATTTACAATTATTACTTACCTCATACCGGACAAAACTCTAGCCCACGATGCGCTTGCCTCTCGACTCGGCCTCCAAATGCTCCGAATCTATACAAAAATCAGTATATTATCATCAATATACGCTAACGGAATGAATTCCATATGAAAAACTATCAAATTAGACCAAATTCCCGAAATCGGCTCAACCCGAACCCTGGGCCCATATCTCAAAATCTGACATAACTAGAAATCCCATTAACACACGATTCCAACCATACCATATTTATCAAAATCCGACTTCATTTGGCCCCTCAAATCCCCAAATCAAACTCTCCAATTACCAAGCCCTAATCCCCTCAATTCATCCCTAATTTATACTAGTTACATGCTTAAACAACTGAAATTTACCATAATCACGAGTATTAAACTCAAATAACTTACCTCAGCGTAAACCCCCTTGATTCCCTCTACAAAATCACCCCAAAAGCTCCAAACCCGTCTTCAAAAATGGTGGAAATGAGCAAAAATTCGCGAAGGGGTTCAATTTATACTCTCTGCCCAGCAAAACTGCATCTTCAGTCAAAATATCTGCTTTTGCGACGCTGCATCTGCGGAAAAAACCATTGCAGGTCCGGATTCCACTTACTCCTCAAAATCCTCATCTGCGGCCAATATCTCGCACCTGCACATCCAACCCAAACCACTCATGCCCGCATCTGCGAGCCCCTTTCCGCTTCTGCAGACCTCGCACCTGCGGTTCCTACTCCGCAGGTGCGGAAACACCAGCAGAGTCACACCAACAGTTCTTCAACACCAAAAATCATCCCGCGAACCGTCGGAAACACACCCGAGGCCATCGGGACCTCCACCAACAATACCAACAAGTCACATAACAATATATGAACTAAGTCGAGCCCTCTCAAAACAACATCAAAACATTAAATCAACCTCGAATTCAAGCCTAAGAATTTCTAAACTTCCAATTTCCGCAAACGATGACGAAACCCATCAAACATCATCTGAATAACACGTCACAAATGACTCTAAGAACCTACTCCAACTTCCGAGATTCCATTCCGACCCTGATATCTAATTTTCCACTGTAGACCGGAAATCACCAAATTTCCAATTTCGCCAATTCAAGCTTAATTCTGCCACGGACCTCAAAATTACATTCTGAACACTCTCCTAAGTCTAAAATCACCTAACGGAGCTAACCGAACCATAAAAATCCAAATCCAAGATCGTTTACTCATAAGTCAAACTCCAGTTGACTTTTCCAACTTAAACTTCTAAATAAGAGACTAAGTGTCTCATTCCACTTCGAAACTACTCAGGACTCGAACCAAACCAACCTGATACCACACACTACAGCTGAATAACACATAAAGAAGCAGAAATGGGGGAAACGTGGCTATAACTCTCGAAACAACTGGCCAGATCGTTACATTTTACGTGCCTTTGGTTCGCCATTTGTTCAATTAAGCATAAGTTTCCCCTCTAATTCTAATTTTCATTTATTCTTTTATTTGCATGTACACTTTGGAGCAAATGGAGTCTTAATTCGACACTGCCACAGTGGAGTCTCACAAATACTCAATGCTACCACTACCACAAGGAGTCATTTCATAACATATCCCATATATGCATCGAATAGCAAGAAAACAAGCGAATCGCTTGGGGTCGCCTATGGCGGCTTTTGTCATTTACTTACTCTGTCTGATGTTGTTAATTTATGTGATTTGTTTTATTTGAACCTATGACTGATGATTAATTTTATCATTTAAAATCACAACTTTAGTTTTTGCAAAGTATCTTTTTTAATAAGGACTTAAAAGGATATAATGCACTTAGCGCTTTGGGGTTGGTATTTTTTATATGAGACCTAAGGAAGGAAATTGTTTTCTTCTCATCATGTCTTAATAATCTTGAAAACTTGAACTACTTTTTTAAAAACTGGAGTCATCAAGAATTGGAATTTCACGCCTTTTCTTTAAGTTATTTGATTTAGAACTTTATCGCATTTGGAGTTAAACAAAACTGTTTGTTTCAAGTTTAATTCTAAAGGCTGTTTTTGCTTATTGTATAAATTTTATTTAGGCACTTACTTAGTAATGCTTTCAAAGTGAATTATTTTATTACGTCTCAAACACCTTTTTTCTAATTAATTAATCCAAGTTTGATCGGTTAACTGTTATTAACGGATCATATATGGTGCTTTAATAACCTTTCCTATAAGATTAATTAGAACCCTTACCTAGAATTTCTAAGATTAAGCAGAACTAAAATGGAGTTAACTTTAATGCATTTTAACTTTAAGCACTATTTAGCTAAAATTGGTGTCCTAATTCACGATTAAAATAATTAGGTGGAGAACCTTTAATTAATTAAACCTCGGTCTTTCCAATAGATTATACTCTAATTTGACCCGTGTTAAAATGGGGTATAACAACTATAAACATGACTTGGGACTGGCGCAATCGTATTATCTCGTATTTGCAGGACGTAGTGCTCCCACCCGATTAAAAAAAGAAGCCAAGAAGCTTCAAATGCGGGAGGATAGGTACATCATCATCAATAGCGACTTGGACAAAAGAACGTTTGGCGGTCCCCTCGCAAAATGCCTAGGACCAAACCAAACGCGACATGTCCTCGAAGAAGTACACGAAGGCCACTGCGGAGCACACACCGGCAATCGATCCCTCGTCAGAAGCCTCATACGAGCAGGCTACTACTAGCCCACCATGAAAAAGGAGGCCACTGACTTCGTCAGAAAGTGCGAGCAATTCCAAAAATACGCCCCCCATGATTCACCAAGCGGGCGAGCACCTCCATTCAGTCACCTCGCCATGTCCTTTCATCAAATGGGGAATGGACGTCGTCGGACCCCTCCCAGCGGGACGAGGTAATGTACGATTTCTTTTGGTTTTAACTGGATATTTTTCCAAGTGGGTAGAAGCAGGTGCATTTGTCCAAATACGCAAACAGGAAATTATCACATTCATATGGAGAAACATCATATGCCGCTTCGGCATCCCCAAAGAAATCAGTTGCGACAGCGTACCCTAGTTCACTGGGGAAAAAATCGCCGAGTTCTTCGAGAAATGGCACATCAAGAGAATACTCTCCACGCCATATCATCCCGTAGGAAACACTCAGACGGAGTCCTCCAACAAAACAATATTGAACATCATAAAAAAGAAGCTTGAGAACGCCAAGGGACTGTGGCTGGAATTACTACCAGAAGTGTTATGGGCATATCACACCACGCCAAAAAACAAGCATAGGAGAAACACCATAATCACTAGTCTATGGGAATGATGCAGTAATACCGGTCGAGGCCGGTGAACCAATCCTAAGGTACTCAAACGAGAGCGGGCTAAGAAACGACGAAAGCAGAAGGCAAGACCTTGATGAAGCCGAAGAGCGGAGAGACATGGCCTACATAAGAATGATAGATCAAAAACAACAGGCAGAACGCTACTACAACAAAAAAATCCAAAGTCAGGTCGCTCAAGGTCGGGGACTATGTACTCAAAGCCAAAACACAAGCAAGTCAAGACCCACGGGAAGGCAAACTGGGAACCAATTGGGACAGCCCGTACAAAATCACAGCGACAGTAAGAAAATGGTCATTCCAACTAGAAACAATGGAGGGGAAACTACTGGCAAACAATTGGAACGTCTCCCACCTCAAATACTTAAACTTATGAAGATGGACGTCCCCCAAGTTGTACTCTTTTTCCCTCACCTGAGTTTGTCTCAATTGGGTTTTCTCGGGGAGGTTTTTAATGAGATGATGAGGAGGGTGTCACGAAGTTGAAGTATTACGTTCATTGCCCGACCTCTCAACTACTTCTCCAGGTCGACTGATAAAGGTACTAGATAGACTAGGACTTCTCGAATATATGCGCGAACTGAGCAGAAACATTCAAAACTCTCCAATGAATATATTAGCAAAGCAATATACGCAAGCATATGATGTTCGTACATGCCTCCACCAAGTTTACACATTACACCAACGACTTACATTCGACCTCGTTCGAACTATTTTTTTAAGTCTACATTCAACCTCGTTCAAATCGACTTACATTCGACCTTGTTCGAATCATTTTTTAAGTCTACATTCGACCTCGTTCGAATTATTTTTTAAGTCTACATTTGACCTCGTTCGAATCGAATACATTTGACCACGTTCGAATCATTTTTAAGTCTAAATTTGACCTCGTTTGAATCGACTTAAATTCGACCTCGTTCGAATCGACTTATATTCGACCTCGTTCAAATTATTTTTTAAGTACACTCGACCTCGCTTGAGTCGACTCGAATTACATTCGACCTCGTTCGAATCAACTTACATTCGACCTCGTTCGAATTATTTTTTAAGTACACTTGACCTCGCTTGATTCGACTTACATTCGACCTCGTTCGAGTCTACTTACATTCGATCTCGTTTGAATCAATTCATATTTGACCTCGCCATAATCGACTAACATTCGGCGACGTTTGAACGTTTTAACGACCGACCACGTTCGGAACAACTAAAAGTCAGGAAATCTTACAAAGAAAAACATCCACAGAAAAGCAAAAAAGGGGTGAGAACATACAGCAAAAGGTAAATCATTTCATTCAAAACAAAACATCCTACAAAGGGCCTGAAAGACGCCCCCACAAAAAAGAAGAAAAAGGAAAGTATAAAAACTAAGTACAAAGACATCACACTGCATCGTCTCCGCCATCACCACTGACGCCGGTATACTCAACGTCGTACCAAGAATCAGAAGCAAGCCCGTCTAAATGATCTTCGTCATCGTCCATGTCGGGCGTACTGGGGTCACAACCACAAGCATCACTAGCTGCACGTGCCTTGACACGAGCGTCCTCAAACTACACCTTGGAAGACTTTCCGACCATCATCATAGCCCTATATATATCAAGCTGGGCCTCAGCATGAACCCACTTCTTATACAACTCCCTTGACACACTAGGATAAGTAGAAGTATGAGAGGTAGACGACTGGGCCTGCTGCTGCGCCTTCTTGGCTTTAGGGCAGCAATCTGCTCGTTCAGGTCTGACACCTCCGCCTCCAAACCACCTATCTACTCTTCAAGCCTCGCTTCCTTAAGCGTCGACATTTTCGCTTCACTAGCCCGCTCGGACCTGCAGAAGCGGAGGACACCTCCTAGTGCAGTGGCCTCTGCCATGGTAGCAATTCTGGATCTCTCAACCCGCTCCAACTCTTCAGCCTGGCGATCAACTCAACCCTCAAGCCGATGGCCCTAACTTCACTCTGTTCAAGCTCAACCCGTAAGGACGCCACCTGAACCTGAAGATCAGCTTTTTTGGCCATCACTCCCTTTCTCACCTCGAGCTCGTCTTCTTTAGCCCTAATCATCCCCTCAAGCACTCTTCACCTGCCAATTTTCCTCATGAGTTCACCGTTGTTCTCCCTCAGCTCCTTATCTTTTTGTTTCAGCTCATCACGAAGTGTCTGAAACTGGTCGTCCTCGCCGAGTATGCTTACCAGCGTTTTGTGGTTGGAACGGTATTCTCTGTATTTGGACTCCATCTTCTTGTATAGGTCCGCCCTTTTCTCTTCCCGCCGATCACGCTCAATCTCTAAAAAAAGGGTCTGGTAGACAAAAAAAAGATGGATCAACAGAGGCAAACAACATAAAAGAAGTGAATGAAGTTATAACGTGGAAGGAGAACTTAGTCGCAGGGCAATACTGGAGATGCCCAGTGACAGGTCCGCATCCTTATGCTTATGCAACGTCCTGTTCTCAGAATCCGCATACAAAGGAGCGAAAGCGAAAACCACTCATTCCAGTTAGATCCCTCAGTCCTTATCTCTACTCAGGTGAACCTCTCTTCAAAGGCTCGCACCTCCTCGGGGTTGATGTCGGATCCCAACCCATCATCTTCTATGGGGATAGTTTTATCTCTCCCGTGCGCAGATGACAAGCCAACCTCAGTTGTTCATGCACGTTCCTCCCCCGTAGTGTCCCCTTCTACCTCCGACGTCCTCTCCTCCACGGCGACCTTCAGCATGGAAGAAGTCTCGATGACTAGTGGATGCGCTGACTCCACGTCCAACACAATCAGCTTCTCGGGCCAGGCAGCGGTCGTGGTGACCCTACCAGTCTCTATCCTCTGCCTTTTTAACGGAGCCACCTCCTCCTCACCGGGAGAAGACTCACTCATCGGTCAGGTGCATAACTGGACGGGCTGGGGCCTCCGCCGACATAATGGCTGCTTGTGGGCCGGAGTCACCCATTGACGGGGTTTGAGAATGATCACTCCTTACAGATTCCGTCAGTACAAACTGCATCCCAGCCGAGGTGACCGCCTGGCGGAACGTAGGTACGGGAGTCTTCGCCTTCTTGGAATCCCGTCGACCTGACACAAAATGGAAGTCGTGTCAATAAACAACAATGAATAGCAACATACTATAACAAGGGCGAAATTATTACAAAGCCAAAATCCAACTTACTGGTCGAAGGCTTGGGCTCAAAACTCTTATTGAAGGACGCCCAATCACGAATCCCCATAGTATGAGGCAGGGGAGTTACCTAGTCATTGATGTCGACAACCATAGAAGGTGGACGTCTCTCAGCCAAAAAACACGAATGAGTCAAAAACACGAAGAAAGGTAAGCAGACGCACTTCAAATAGTAAAAGATACTTACAATTGAAATTCCACTGTTAGGGAACCCGCTTGGGTTCGCCACCACGTGCTCAGTTCTGATGAAGAAATAGTTGAACAAGAACCGGCGGTTCACTTTGTCATCCATCCCCGTCACTATACCTTTAGTTTCGTGGTGGCGAAGATGAATCATTGTGCCCCTGTAGAAGCTCGGTGAGAAAAGGTGCAGCAGGTGATGGATAGCAACCTCGTAGCCGGCCAGCTCCGTGAACTTCGTCAACATAAGAAATATTTTGTAAAGATAGGGGGAAAATTGCACTGGGAAAACGCCGTAGAAATTGCAGAACTCTTTCGCTAATGGAGGGAGAGGAAGAGAGTAGCCCACCAAGAAGGGGTAGGCATAGGATGCACAATACCCGGGCCGGTGGACTTGTATCACGTCGTACCCCGCCGGAACGATATCAATGTGATCGGGGATGTGAAATTTGGATCCGAGGGCGGAGATATGCTTCGACCCCATCTCAGACAATACCAGCTCGGGGTCTGGGACGGGCTCTTTTGAGAAGTCGTTCCTAGAAGCTGGATTACGTGGAACGACTTCCTCCATGGTGGGAAGCTCTCATCCTCCACAACCATGGGTTCTCCGCCACCGGAGGGCATAGCCACTGATAATGGGGTAGCATCAGAAACTATCTCGGAGTTGGGACTCAAATTGGTCATTTTCCGATAGTGTGTATATGGTGGAGCCGGAAAAGAGAGGGTGTTGGCGGTGGAAGAACTAGAAAGCAAGAGCTGAAAAAGAAGATGAAGCAAAATGCATAGATAAAATTGGAAAGTGCGAAAGTTTCACTTGAAAACTCCCCCCCCTATTTATAAGCAATTGTGGTGCCCGAATCGGTGCAAGTAACCGTTAGTGGCCCAAGAACCAAAGCGGAAGAGGCCCAAGAAATGATGTTGTGCGTTGGGAAGATGCATAATAATGATGCACGTGGCCATGACATCATCCTACACCTACCTCGCTGACCAGAACCCTTGGAACTACATATCACCATTTCAATGTTGACCACTCCTGCTCGGCCATCATGCCGGAATTTCTCATGAACGGCTACAGATATAGTCCGCTCACCGAGGTCGACCAAGAAGACGACCTCAGTAAGCGGATGGACTAACTATATGGGTCAAAACCTGACTAGGTTCAGCGAATCCAAATGAACGAGTTATGACCGAGGTCGAGTAGAGTCCAATAGCTAGGAGTAGCCACGCGAAAGATCGAGGCCGTGGTTGAGCAGAGAAAAGCAGTAGTAAAGGCTGGGATAGTCTTAGAAATACAGAAAGGAATATTCAATAGGAATATTCTCCTGATTGTACTTTTTAGGGTTTCCTAGGAACATCCCTTATAAATAGTAAGAGATAGGGAATAAAAAGGAGATCTGGAAAATTCTGATAAGAACACTTGTAAGAAGTTGACTATTGAGAGAATATACAAAAAACTTGTCTTGATTGATTTTATTGTTTATTCTGCCTTTTCCATTCACAAAATCCAAGAACACTTTATTCATCCTCATATTTTGTTATCACACATTGTTGTCATAAGGAGGAATCATCCATATAATTCAATATTTGGGTGACTAATTCCTCCTATTTATATTTATTGCCATTTATGATAATTATTATCTACTATTATTCTCTTATTCATTGACAATCGTTGAGCACCTTCGAGGCATTTAATAATCTTGCATATGGTCCTATATCACTGATATCATTTAGTTTTAAATCTAGAATTTATTACGCTTAACTAGGATTTGCCCATCCTTAATTTACTTAATTAGTTCAACAAAAAGCCTAACAATTTTTGGTCAAACACTATGGACCCTTCCAATGGTCCTCTCAAGAGTTTGATCAAATTTTGTATACATTGACACAGGTACACAACAAATGTTCTCTCTCACTATCATTTAAGCTCTCGTTCGGCCATAAATTTTGACAATATTTTCTCAAAATATTTTTGAAAAATTGCAATTTAGGATAATTTTTGGACAATTATCATTTAAGCTAATTTGGCCGATCGAGAGCTTAATATGCAAGTTGCGGCTGAACGAGAGCTTAAAAGGACAATTATCTATGCTGAATATGCTATAGATAGAGTTTGATCAAAAAATTGCAAAAAATAAGAATAAAAATTAAGTTTCTAAAAACTAATTTAGGACAGTTTTTGGGTGAAATTTTTTCTTCCACTCACAAAACTTAACTTTTTTTCAAATAACATATATGTCCAAATACAACTTCAACTTCCGAAAATTATTTTTCAGCACAACTTCAAAAATTCTTTTTTCATGTTTCAACCAAATTTATGTTCAAAATACTAGTTAAGCCTGTCAAGTGTCAAAATTGTGTGTCCATTACATAGACGCTTAATCATTTTATTTGTCTAGTCAAATAAATTGGTTTATTGAACAATTAATTATTACTAAAATCATATTTTCGAAGTACTAATAAGTAAATAATATCATGTCAAATGCAATGTCATTTTATCCCTGACCAATTCAGGAGCCACACCACGAACTTCTGAAAAGAAAAAAGAAGTCGCAAAACATAAGTAATATTTTGCTTTATTCTTTCATATTTTTCCGAGACTTTTGCATCCGTACTCACTTTTTGTGTCACGTTTTAACTTATATCTACTTTGTAACAAAAATTGCATATGTACCCACTTTTGCGCATAACTTCAGCATACGGGGCTGAAGTAGCAAAGGCAATCACACAAAACTTCAGCATTCTAGTAGACGGGCCTGAAGTAGCTTGCGAACTTCAGCTGTAGAGCTGAAGTTTTTGTCTTTGTAACTAGGGAACTAACTTCAGCTCTAGAGCTGAAGTTTTTGTCTTTGTAACTAGGGAACTTCAGCTCTAGTAAATGGGAACTTCAGCTCTAGAGCTGAAGTTTTTGTCTTTGTAACTAGGGAACTTCAGCTCTAGTAAATGGGGAACTTCAGCTCTAGAGCTGAAGTTTTTGTCTTTGTAACTGGGGAACTTCAGCTCTAGAGCTGTAGTTTTTGTCTTTGTAACTGAGGAACTTCAGCCCCGTATGCTGTAGTTTTGTCTTTGTAACTGGGAAACTTCAGCTCTAGAGAGCTGAAGTTCTTGTCTTTGTAACTGGGGAATTTCAGCTATAGAGCTGAAGTTTTTGTCTTTGTAACTGGTTATAAAGACAAAAACTTCAGCATACGGGGCTGAAGTTCCCCAGTTACAAAGACAAAACTTTAGCTCTAAAGATGAAGTTTTTTGTCTTTGTAACTGGGGAACTTCAGCTGTAGAGCTGAAGTTTTTGTCTTTGTAATTGGGGAACTTCAACCCCGTATGCTGAAGTTTTTGTATTTATAACTAGGAAACTTCAGCTCTTTGTAACTGGGAAACTTCAGCTCTACAGCTGAAGTTTCATCTTTGTAACTGGGAACTTCAGCCCCGTATGCTGAAGTACTTCAGCTTAACTAGCGAACTTCAGCTCAGCGAGGGAAAGGAAGCTGAAGTTATTTAAAAAGTGGGTACAAATAAAAAGTTTTTAAAAAAGCGAATATAGGTTAAATGGGGGTGGCCAAATAGGGTGCCCCGTGAAATTTTTACTATTTTCCCCACAAGAAAAAGCCCAAAAGTAATGGATGCATTCTATCACATCTTCAACACAAGGAATAGGATTTGATAAAGATGACCACTTGGCCGCTTTAATTTATATAATGAAGCTTTAAATGGGCTCTTCGCCATATAATGGGATCTTTACACAAATAGCCAGTCATATTTATTGTTTACTTTTTCTAGCCATATACATAGATTATACATTAAATATACATAATTATACACTTATAATATATAAATTATGCATATATTATACATCCACCGGCTATTTTTAGTTTAAGCAATTGGATGAACGACTATTTGGGTTAATTCTTCTATGTCATAGCAGCAAATGCAGATTTGGGCTTAATTTGGTCATTTAGGTTTACATGGGCCATTTTGATGGGCTCCTAATATTTGTTGTTTTTCGATAAAAATGGGAGCTTTGCATCTATACCTTCTTTTTGGGTCACGTTTTAACTTATACCCGCTTTACAAAAAAAAATTACAAACGTACCCACTTTTCACCTAAACTTCAGGCATACGGGCCTGAAGTAGCAAAGGCAATCACGAAAACTTCAGCTGTCTAGTAGACGACTGAACTTAAGCATTCTACTAGTTGAAGTTTTGTTCTTTATTTGTTGAACTTAGAATATTTTAGCTGAAGTTTTTTTCTGGATTCAATAGTTTTGTCGTAAAGTTTTTTCAAAAACTTCAGCAGAAGATGCTGAAGTTATTTAGTTTATTTGTAAAAACTTCAGCACTAAATAAGCTAAAGTTTTGTTCTAGATTCATTAGTTTTGTCGTAAAACTTTTTCAAAAAACTTCAGCAGAAGATGCTGAAGTTATTTAGTTCATTTGTAAAAA